>CANSZD010002903.1:0-103297 GCA_947648045.1 Beta corolliflora
AAAATTTGACAAATGAACGCAGGGACAAGCCCTTTTCATGAAAGTCCACAAAATTAATAACCTATATGTTTTATGTGGTACTTTTATAAATAGCCAAGGGGATTGAATTTCTTTTTATTTATAGGAAAAAGATATATGCAGGTTCTATAAGAAGCTAGAAATGTAAATATTAAGTAATAATCACGAGTTAATTACATTGTTCGAAACATGATTTTGTCATAAATTTTTAACTCATACTCCACCATTTAAGGAAATATATTTAATACGTAAGAGCTGCATATATCAATATTGTTTTTTATAAAATAACATGATAAGTTGATAAATCATTAATAAGTCTAAATGTACAAACTTTTATGATAAGCTAAGTGAATTTCACCACATACATAATCTATGATATTCATCGTAAAACCAATTGGTTAAAGAAACAATAACTCTTCAAGATTAATTATAAGACAATTGTTTTCCCTCATCATTATTTAATCTCAAGCTACAAAATATATATGTGTAACATTACACAAAGTCAAGTACTATAATCTTCTACCTTATCAATAATCAGTGTATTCACCATGTAGTGCTTTAAATTCAATCTTACATCTTTGAAAAGAAGAAATATGGTCATAATATTATAAATCTTAATATCACAACTTTATAAAAGTATATCAACATAAAAACACTGCTTCAAACAAATGCAATCGTCTAATTTCTTCTTAGTATCACATACTCCAATTTGTCCCAAGTTGATTGTCACAATTTTCTTTTTCAATTGTCCCAATTTGTTTGCCCCACATCGGTTTTGGCAATATTTTCTCTCTATTTTTTTTTTTGCTACGTTTGAGCCCTATAATACCTATCAATCCACTCCTCCTTTCTTTATACATTTCACTTTCCTAAATAATACTTCCTCCCTTTTTTTAATTGCGACATTTTGACTTTTCTACTTATTTACAGTTGCGTTTGATTGTGTATGATAATCTATACACAAGAATAAACATAGTCATATGAGATTTTAGTTGATTCGTATCAGATGTGTCGTTTTTTAATATCTCATTTCATCAACTTTTACAAATGCATAACTAAAGTTATTAATAGTCAAAATTATCCTTAGACAAGTATGAAAATGCAAATGTTGCAATTAAAATAGAACGGAGTAAGTATCCCCAAAGTTATTTTTGATAAAGAGAGTACAATAATTAATAATTGGCGATATTAATTCGAAGACAAATATAAGGACATCAATTAAAACACAAATACTTATAAGGATTCAACATAAATACATAATCATTACAAAAACATATACTTCTATATAAGTTTATAGTGAGACGATCAGGAATTTGCATATAAATGAATAAATGAATAAATGATGTAATAACTCGGCGTAATTAGTAAAGGGCAACTCACGTATTAAAAGGAGCAATTCTAATTTTAAGCAATATAATTAAAGAGCTTTTGTCATAAAGCCGTGTGTATTATGTGCAAAGTAAATCCAAGATTTTTTTTGCTTATTTGCTCACTTGGAGTTCTTATTACGTGGATTTTGCTCATTTAGAAGTCCTCAAATAAGCAATTAACAAAAAAAAGGTTTTGGATATACCATGCTCACGATACATCTGCAGGTATATGATAAATATTATAATATAATTAGAATTTAGTTATATATATTAGGGTATGTTCTCTTTCACCTTTAAAAATAAGTTCAGGTCCCAATAAGTTAAGATCGAGGTTTGATCTAGTCTACAACACTCAAAAATAAGTTCCAATAAGGGTCGTCAATCGCGCCAATAAGTTCGGGTTTTTTCAAGAAGAGAACCACCCTTAGTTGAATTTTTTTTTTCACCTTAAAAGAAAAACAAAAACTAAATTTCACCCCTTCTCTCCAAAAATTACTCCTAGTTTTATAATACCTAGTTAAAATATCATACTTCCTGGTTCTGTTTTTAAATGAAACGTTTCTTTTTCACCAACCCAACGCGCTTTGTAATTAATATCTTTAGTTGTGCACACGTAAAAAATATAAAAAAGTTATAATTTGATAGTATGCATCGAGACGAATCTAACAAGATCCCACTGACTATGTTTTAACATATAATGGCGATAAATTGGGTCAAAATTGATCAATGAATAGTGTCATTTCACCCAATGTTTCATTTAAAACAGAACGGAGGAAGTAATAAACTATGGTTCACTATGTGGATATTGTACATTATAAAAACAATATAAGATACTACTACTATAGATTTGTTTCTCTTCACTAATATTAATTTAAGCAAACCTATATCCTAAGGTATAATAATGCAGCTTTTAGGTGATATATAAGAAGATTAAATAAATTATGAAAATAACTTACAATAAATACCTACACCATAAATTTCATTAAAGTTGTACTTTTTTTGGGTGTAATTTTGGTTCAGTATACACTGATTTATCATCAATTCACCATTAAGTTACTGTACGACCATTTATGATACACAATGAAACTAAACGGCTATCTAACTCATGAAATGAGTAGAAGTATATGATTATATTTAAATGAAAAAAATTTGAAAAGGAAAGATGTGAGAGCAACATATGAAAGGCAAACGTTAGGCGAAGGGAATAAAAAGGCTTGAGCCATGGGCCCACAAAGTAGGTCCGGGCCAGATTTCATTAAGAATTGAAAACGGGCCCCACGATTTCATTAAACATTGGGTTCAATGCTGTTTGCGCGTTTCAAGCCCAATCTTACCAGCTGTGACTTGCGTAATTTGCTAATTTATGTTCTACTTGCGATTTTTTTTTATAATAATACTTGCGATTTTCTTTTGAAATTTGTTCCAACAGAAAGTTAGAAACCAGCTAGATTATACTTCTCCTTCCCTCCCTACTTCATTGCAAATTATATTATACACCAGAGTGTGCTATACACCTAAATGCATTTTTTTGTTGTTGCAATTTCTCATTTATAGATCTGCAAATGAGCAAAATTGTAGAAATAAGCAAAACAATAGCCTTCAATGTAAGGAATATAATTTGCTAATTCATTCTTTTTTGGGATCAGAGTTAAAAAACTTTAACCATAGATTTTCATTGGTACATAAAAAACGAATATTATCAATTATCATGAGGTATTGCTAGTTTCGTCATAACTTATATTTTCAAAATATCAACATATAAAAAGTTTTACAAAAACATAACAAAGATCTCAATGGTCTAACATATTTTTTGAAGACCACAAACATAGGGTCCATTTGGTTTGATAGAATTTTTTTTTACTTCATCTAGTTTTGAAATAAGTGAAACACGTCTTAAAAAAGCTCTCACATAAAGGAGAGAAGTGCTTCAATTATTTTATAATGGAGTATTAATTTTTTTTTTTTTTTTGATAAATATTAATTTTCCTTTGTTTGGTTTGATTAGAAACTATTAAGCTAAGGGGAAAATGAAGATGCTGGGAATAAGAGAGTAGAGTAAAATAGTTTTCCTTCAAATTTTAGAGGAAAATGTTTACAAAAGGATGTTAAAGCTCTTTTCCACCTTGGTTTTTTTTTTAAATCTCTTATCCAATCAAACAACAAAAAATAGGGAAAATCGTTTTCCTCCAAACAAATAGAGTCTAAAGTGTACATTTGTACAGATGGAAGGATTATAACATTTACTTCTTACTCCTTCAAAATTTAAAGTCTTAGTTAAATTAGTGATATGTTGGAGACATGTTGGATTCTATCCTTACAGGGAGATGTAGGAAAGACTAAACAGAGTAAGAGACATATGTAAGCATTTAAAGCACAAGTAAGAAATTTCGAGACAATATGTTAATGAGGTATGATATTTTTCTCAAATTAAAAGGTTCAAAATAATCTACCATCGAGAGTTTATACTCTGTAGTTTCATAGTTTGTACTTCCTACTTTAAAGAGTCGTTAGTCGTTACTCATAACGTATGAAGTAGAGCATATGGACCTTTTAAAAAATTTCAAGGATATGGAACTGGCTTTGAGAAAGCGAGACGTGGTAAATGTTCTCTCAACGAATACATTATATACACCATCTACAGTTTCCCCTCAAAAAAAAAAAAAAAAAAAAAAAATATACACCATCTACAGTTTAACATGGCCCTACAAATTATAATTAGTTGTCTGAAATCTAGATACTATGATCTGATTGAGGAACAAGCGCTCTCCACAGCTATTACGGTTGTTAGCTATGCAAAAGGCCACTCTTCAAACCACCATAACCTAAAAAATCTTGGTGCTTGTTTGATTCATCATAAAAATGGAAGTAAAAAAAAATCCCTTGAAATTTCAATGCATATAAATTAAATTTCTTCATTATGTTCATGGAAATTGAAAATTGTTGTTTGATTGTCGATAAGGAAAATGACTTAGGCATAAATTTCTATCTACCTAAGAAGGGAACGAATAAACTACTTCCCCTATTTTGTAGGAAGTAAAAATTTGTGGAAAATCTACTTCCAACTTGTAAATTTTTTTGCCAACTAAACAACAAACCCACTTTATACTTTTTACAAGAGAATGAGGAAATAGAACGATGGTAAAACCCTTCTATCTTCCAACCACACCACAAGGTTGTGGGTTCAGTCTCATCAGGGAGGTTGAAGGAGAGCTTTGAGATAGGTTATACCTTGCCATATGAGGGTATTGCCATATTGGTGCAATTTATCTTACCAATTTTATTTTTTTAAGAGAAAAATCTTTATACTTCTTAGAAATAGAACTTTCTTTGATCCCTTCTGCTCACCAAACAAGCATTTGACATGTAAGCTTTAGCTAAGGACTTTGTTAATCTAACACCTTGATTAACGGGTCAATGACCATACATGAATTAGAAAAAGTAAGACACTCCAAATAAACATAATGCATAGTTGGAATTAATTCTTACGTTGATAGAGTAAACTACAGTCCTACAAAAGAAACTGAGTTTGTAGCAAATTCGTCTTCACTTTCCCATGATATAACTAATTGAGGCACAAAATCATTGTATTATTTGTCCTCGTAATATAGAAGAATAGATGTTTTTAAGTTTCCAACAATGGATCAATAACATCTAATTAAGATCACAAACCATTAAAATTAAGATACTCCTCTCATGTACACAAAATTATGAACCTCATAACTATTTTTAGAAATATATTTTTAACCCAAAGTATCAATATAAAAGCATAAATATAATTTTATATCTTTAAATCTATACCCAAAAGTACTCTTTCACAAGTTGAATTTTATATTTTTTTTCTATCATCTTTATAACTTTAACTTCCAGTATATTACACCGAGCAAAAAAAAACTTGTATGGACCGAATTCACAATAAATTATTGTGCGCCAGAAACCATATGATATAGTCAATTTTCATTTGACATAATTAGTTTTTATACGATATAGTCAGTTTTTGCTTGATATAATCTCCTTTAATATAGTCAGTTGTTGTACGATATAGTCGATTTTCTAGGTACATTCAATTCTCGTATGATATAGCGTTTTTTTCTTCTAATATAGTCAGTTTTTGTGTGATAAAATCAATTTGGATGAACAGTAAATTATTGTAAAATCCGGTCCATCCAAGACATTTTGTTACGCCGAATAAACCTAGTTAAAACTGATATCACAGACGACTGAATCAGAACGAAAGTAGCATTAGTCAAATGTAATCCAAAGACAGTTTTAATAATAAGAGTAAAGCTAACGCGTTCGAAGATAGTTCCAAATGTCAAACAATAAAGAAAACTTGAATTATATACATACATGTAATAAGTTATTCAACCTGTGGACTGATCTGGTATTAGATAATTGGCATATGATTCAAATAATCTCAGCCGTTGGGTTCAATGGACCAAGTGCTGAAACATGATAGTATAAAATGAGAATTTTAAAAGAAGGGTGCACCGTACATTACAGATTTTTGATAAAATCTCCTGAAGAATCTTATGTATTCACAATAATTAGATGACCTTTTGTTTTGTTTTCTTTTGAACAATAATAACTAGATGAGCTAAGTGTATCATATATTCATATGGGCATCATTTGAAAAAGAACAAAAATAAAGCGTGTCATATGGCATGATTCATACTGTCTCGAATGATATGAAATCATGCACTTTCTTGACATTTGTTATAACAATCTGTATACAGAAAGAATTTAAAATTCCCATAAGAAAATTAACTCAATATACAAAAATTCAAGTTCACCTGAAAACATGCTATGTTTGTTCTATGACCGGTAAAATTTAATCACTTGCATGTAACATGCTTGTTGCTTATCTCGCAGTGGAGGTCAGCCTTGGTAACTTTTGAGGTCTCAAGTTCAACTCCGTATAAAGAGAGATTTAACCACTTTTCTAGTACTTATATGTAGCGGCTTAAACTGGTTTGCGAAGAACCCCACGATAGCCTATAGGGCATTAGGCCAAGTCCGTTTTATAACTTTCCGGAGAAAAATGTCACATGAATATTACATAAGTTTTCTTTTGAAAAAAACAGAAAAATAGGAAAAATTGATAGATATATATCCTCAATTATCACCCCGCCTTTCTAATGTAAACTCAACTTTTGATTAGTTTAGAATAATTTCATCTTTGGAGTACCTTCTCAACCTAATCCGAACTCTTAGTTTTCCTATATACTAATAGACCCAAGACGCATTAGCTTGGTATAATTCATGTTAAGGTTTCCCAACAAACAAGACTTCACAGAGGCTAGAAGCTACTAGAAGTCTAGAACACAATTATAATAAGAAAAGTTTCTCCTTGGACCTAATCAGTTCAGATCATCAGATGCTAAGTTTCAGAAGGGACATGCCATAAAAGTGCATAAGATAAGCCTAGCAAGATCACTAATAGATTATCTAAACTGATGAGATAAGAGAGATGGTAGAATTGCAAATAATTTGGTAAGGACAAGTTTGACAAAGTTGCTTTCTTCCTGGAAACTTCATTAATATCAATTTCCAATTTGTGTGTGTAATCTGTCATTATCATGTACCATTCAAAACAACCAGTTGGTGTCCACCAACTTAAATCCATTTAACTTCATGATCTGGAAAACATCAACTCTGATACAAGTCACAATCATAAGAGTCCTCAATGATATTGGCTTGACAACGAAATCAATGCTCAAAGAAGTAGATATAACAGAGACTACTAATCTAGTTAAGCAATTGACATAATCTATGGTAGTCGTTACTTATCCTAAATTAAAAGATGAAGGGTGAGAATGGGGGCAACGAGAAACAGAATAGGCAAAATCAAAAAGAAAATTCGAACAAATCAAATAATCTATTCTCTTGCTCAACTAAAAGACACAAACAAGAACAAATAATCACACTGTGTATGAAGAATGGGTATTTCATTTTGGCAATACTACCGCACCAACAGTTCATACAAATATACAATATGGGTACTTGATGACTTTAACTTTTTAATCTAGTTTTATTCTGCTTTCATCTCAGTTGAATATTTAGATTACCAAGAGTTGATACAATATGAGTAGTTGATTACATATAGCTAATATATAAAGTATATATATATAGTCTTCCTCTTGAAGCTAATCCCAACCAACTAATTATGCACTACACTAGCCCTCTCCATTAGGCCAGTTCGTTGCAGACACTAATCCACATTGTGGCTCTAGCCTAAAATAAAATCTTCTGCAGTTGTGCTCCATTTATCTAAATTTTCCATCGTTTTCTTTTGAAAGAACAAGTGACTTGCTTAGAGATGTATAATTCAGAACATCTTAAGTGAAAGCTTCTAGATGTCATGAATTCTATTTTGTATCACATAGCTTTCTAAGCAATATTGCTAGCACAAAGAAACATGAACCCAGTTACACTATCAAGCAAAAGTATGGCATCAACGAAATCATAGACATAGGTGGCACTCTAATTCAGGAACCTTTTGTTCAGTTACATTGAACTTTTGAAAAAAGGACAGCATATGGACATGGATGTGTGTGCTTTCATGTTCATCATTAGCAATGATATAGATCAAGCCAGTCAATGGAAGAGATAACTGACTTACAAAAGAATCCAGCAGCGCTATCAATTACTCTCATTGTTCTTCATAGTATGGTGGTGTAGACTGTACACACATTTCATTGTCTTCCCCTTCATCATCTTCCTCATCTGCATCTACCCAATTACTAGGATGACGCTGAGAAAAGCCTTCTCCCTTCTCTTTCAACCCTGCAAGCAAATATAATATTCAACATCTTTTCATTGTATGAACTTCAACCTCAAATTGCAACACTTGAATTTTACAAACCTTGATGTCCCACCCCTTGATCAGTTTCCACATGACGCGAGCTGAAAATCTTAGTTACGGAAACAAATCAAACTCGTGGAAAGAACCAAAACAGTTTTGACCTCTATCAAGCATCATTGTATACTGCCCTACAGTTGTTTTAAAGTTTTAATAGCTAAATTCTCAAGCACGAAGTCTACTCCAGTTTATCATATCTATCTGTGTCAAAATTTCTTAGAATGATGCAGCATCCTGTTTTCCACATGATACAAGCTAAAAAGCTTACTTAATCATGGGCAAGAACCAAAATAATCTTGAACTCTATCAAGCATCATACGATACTGCCTAGAGTTGCCTTAAAGGACTTCTCCAGCACCAAGTCTACTTCAGTTTATTATGTCTATCTGTGTCAATGTTTCTTAGAACGATGCATCATCTTGTTAAAAGGTCAATTTTACTTCAGGATCCCGAAGAATTTTTTCTCTTTGAAAACATCTCACTATCTCAGTACACCAGTCTCTTTTGGTGAGCACACGGAATTCACAGTAATCAAGATTCAAGCATCATAGGTAAATACTGTGATGCACCAGCTCAATAGGCCAAATGTAAGCACTTACAAGAGGCGCATAGAAAAGGGGTAGATCCGTAATTTTGAGGGAGAGCTGACAAAAGGAATATGAGGTGGCAAAGTTAGTTATATTACAGAGGGTTTCAGAGTTTTGGGAATAAAAGGGGAAGGGAGGTCTAGATACAGAATTACAGATAATCAGAATATTGTAAGAGGAATTGGTTTGGGAGAGTGGGAGCCTCTCGAAAGCTCACCGACTTGTGTAATTCATTCACATCATCAATTCCATATTCACCTTCTTCTCTTATTCTTCTCTTACATTGTTCTATTTTCTTCCGTTATTTCCTTTTACACTTATCCGCTATGTGATTGTTCTTGCTGTGGTGTGAGATTATGGTTGATGAACCGAGTTCATCACAAACACATGACAGCATCAAAAGTTCATAGGTTTCTAACCAAGATACAAATAGTAGGTATACATATCTTAGTTTAGTCATTATATTCAAGGATTGAACTGGGGAGAGGGGATGAGAAGGCAAAAGAAACATAGTAAAAAGAAATAACTACAAAAGGGGAAAAAAGATAAAAGAGAATATTAGCAATGGTGCACTCGGTGTAACCCACTCTACGCCACAGTTTAAGGCTCTCTTTGTCTAAAGTAGGTCAAAAGCAATAAAGCTAAAATGAAGCTTCTTGACAGATGAAAGTTGCCAACCCAGCTGAATAAATTAGATATGCTTGGCAGAACTCGCCATTGAAGTAGCTGTAAAGTATAAATTAACATAAAAGGGGATAATTATATTTTTCCATATATGCTGTTGACACCATTGCAGACATTCTTGACCATGTCAATAAGCTAGCTCATAGTTTTCATAACTTTTTGTAGAACATGCACACAACAAGTCAGTAAGTCAGTTACTTGTTCAACAGTTGCAATATTACATACAAAAACAACAAACATTAGAGTAGGCTTGCTTAACACACCAAAGCAAAACTGATTTCAAGAAATTACTGGTGAAAATTAGAATAGCATGCAAGTTAACTGGTTGTACAGATAAAGTATCACAAATAGTTGGTAGTAAATGAGGTGTTATTGTATACAATCTGTTTATGCTTTTCATCAGCCAGTAAGAATAATTTCCCAGCAAATCATGTTGAAAATCAGAGATAAAGCATATGAAAAATGAAGTCAGTTATATTCGTGGGGATGTAGTGTAAAGGATACGAATTGGGACCACCAGCAACATTTTCTCCTTGAGGGCGAGGCTCTGATATTCGCATTCAATTAAACCCTTGAAGTTCCCTCTGCTCAGCAATAGTGGTGTTTCCTTCGCCATGAACCTGCCTACTGCCACTACCACCAGCAGATTTGGCAGCACTTGCTGTTTTGTTTCTCAAGCAAGTTACAAATACTGATTGTAATTTTTCACTCACTAGGCTTTTAAGAATTAATAATCACTTACCTGAAAGATCAGACCATATCTTGGTGTGTTCAGATGCATGTACAGAGGCTCGCACCTTTGAGCTTTCTTGCTGAGCTTCCTGTCCTGTCTCATTGGAGACCCTACCATTCAAGGCACCGTCTGATGGAACAGGGCCTGTTGGATTTCCTTCATGTAACTGTGATGTGAGCATTGTGGCAAGTACAAGTTTGGCATCAAAGTTTGAAGTAGATCCATCATCATCTAGTCCAAATTTGGGTGTCATGAGAATAGGCCTGTTTCACCAGCAGAATGTCTTTGTTTCAAGATCATTTCACACTCTACAGACTTCAAGTGCCAAAGCTTTAAAAAGAGAGACTAGTACATAAAAGCTTGTAGAATACGAAGATATTTACATCAGCGCACCATATACTGAAACCCTTCAAATTGATGATATATCAGAATCCAAGATTTAGCACATTGATTTATCATAGCATCTTTGAAACTAGAATATTCACATCAACTTAAACATATACCATCCTTAGGAGTATAGAAGAATATAGCAAAACTGTTTACTATTACATTCTCGATCAGCATCCAGTAGTACCAAAACAGTAATAAGCTATAATAGATTAAAAAGCTTACTCGCCAGCCTTCTCGAAAAACAAATGCATATCAATTTCGCAGGCCTCACAGAAGGAAAGAAATGCCTGTAGTTAGAGGTTGGGGGGAGAAAATCTCAATTAATGATAACGTGATCTATATATATATATATATATATATCTATATATATATATATATATATATATATATATATATATATATAACGTAAATAAAAATAAGGCACCATTATTAAGGGCAGTACTAATTGGTATTAACATACCTTTAGCTCCTTAACACCAAATGTAACATCCACTGGATTTCCAGCATGAGCATACTGCAGGAACTCTTCCACTGGATCTATCCACAGCTGAGTGTGTAATGATGAACCACTATCTACATTTTGGCGGGTAAGCGATACAAAAATGCATGAATGCAAACAATAATAAGGCAAGCTTTGAAAATGAAATGTCTGAAGCACTACCATTAGTTGGATCAATGTAGCTCCGAAGTTCAACAGCCTTCCCTCCAATCTCACTTTCAGCCTCTGAAGGCAAGGAGGATGGTTCTGTAGCAATGACGGTGATCTCATGAAGAGAAGACTGAAAATTAGAAAGCAATCTATTCAGATCACGGGGCCTAACAACAAGGTTGCTTGTGAATCTTTCCCTCTCGAGAGATAGATGTTGTATATCTGGTTCCACATTACAGTTTATCCAATAGGTTTTCCTCATCCCTAATAAATTCCATAAAAGGTAAGAAACGACAATTAGAGATATATCCAACAAATGACTAACAAAATCATATACTTCCGGGGAAATTACATTACCATTGTTACAATCCAATGCCCACTTGACTTTAGCAGAGTCAGGATCCAACAAGTGCACCCTCAAATGATCGATATTCGAGAGGGGAGTCCTTAAAACAGCACAAACAGCCTAAAACACCAGAAATAAATAGTTAAAAAATATCACTCATTTACAGTTTAGCACATTGCACACATGAATACCTAACAAAGGTATTACTATTACCTTCAAAAGGATGCTAAATTGGACTTGATTACTGGAAATCGTATAGACATCGAAAAAATCGGGTTTGAACGATATTGATTGGTAGGCAGAACGGGATGCATTAAGAGTGCAGAAAGCAAGCTGTATGCAAAATTCCAAATCAAATCATCCAAAAATACACAAATTATCAAGAAGCAATTAACACTCATCAAAATTTCCTACATATATGGCTTCCAAAGTACAAACACTCAAATTGAAGGTCTTATGTTCGAAGAATTGACCTAATGAACTGAATATAATGTTAATTCAAATAAAATACCAACACAATTCCACAGATTAAAATAGCATGAAGTTGTATTTGAACAAAACCCTAGAAACACGAAATTGGGTAAAGTTTTTGAAGGAATGAAGAATTGAGAGTACCTGAGAAGAAGAAGCTTGTATAGCAAGTTCGTTGCCGATTTTAGCAAGGCAATTGATGGAGCGAGCAAACGTCTTGAGTGCATTCCCGCTCACACCAACCTCCATTTTTCTTGCTCTCTTCAACTCTGCTCTTCGTCTTTGGCGGGAAAAGCCTAAAACTTTTTTTCTCTTTCCTATCAAACACTTTCCTTTGTGTTAATTTTAAACTTTGCATAAATTTTGAAGCCTATGAAAAAGCTACCTAAATGTGATTTATCAGTTGCCATACGGCCATACCCTTTGTTTGTTGAGGAGTTATGAAAATCTAATGTGTGAGACGTGGGACTCACCTCTAACACCTTATATTAGTACTAAATGCTATTGTAATTAATAAAAAAAAGTTTTTATAAATATAATAACTGGTACCCAAATGATAGTGATACCAAACTTAGTATCATTTGAAAGAGGTTTGATTACCAATTAGTACCCTATGCAATTGGTCAATATCAAACGCTAAACGTGAAGCTTTGTGTTGCACAGATAGACGCGACGACTTTCTTTCATAGCTTTATTAAATCTATAAATAAGTCAAGTTTGAAAGAAAATAGAAAATAAGTAATTGATTCGAAGTCAAGCCTGAATCAAAAGCAGCACTTAGCGACACACTAGAGATGTAGTGACTTTTATTAGAAAGAAAATTTGTTGCCTTGTTAGCACCTCTGAATACGTACGCAATCATGCCAATGTTGAAATGATAAAAAAAACGAATGACATTGATTAGATTACGAATACACCGTAGACAAGAGTAACGTCCTTTGTAGATTCTTCTCCATATGGCCATACATGAGCACCGTTTCTTTCTATTAAGTATAGCTATCGCCATTCGCCATCACTCTTTACTTAGAGGCATGTTTGGAAGTCTAAATTATACTACTAAGTATTAGGAAATGTGACAACCCCCGAACACACTTTTTACTTTTACGCAAGTGAGTTGCATTGCGCAAAGGGATTATTTTGGGGGTAGCGCAGTAGCAAGCTTCACATGCTATATTAGACTACTCAGAATACCAAGACAACTACAACCAAGCTAAGAATGTTAGAAGCAAACTTCAAAAGAGATTAATAAATTAATTTCTTTTCTCCTTGCAAGATTAGTAATTTGTTAATTCAATCACCAGCTACCCAGTGAAATACTAGAACTGTTCTTACAAATTTCAAAAGAATGTATACAAACAAGTAGAAGAACTACCCTACAAGCAATATTATGCAATCTCTTCAGAATTCAAAAACTTTTGATATACTGCTGCTTCAATTCCGTACTACTAGCTAGAATTAGTCCAATTAAAGTTATGTGGTCCATGTTTAGCACATGATTAAGGTTGATTTTCAAGCTTCATACATGATCCTTAGGTTCTGAATGATGTTTAAGTCCCAATATTACTTCATTAATCTCCATCCATTTCGGATGTGACCTGTCTTCTACAAAGAACTCATGAACCATGCTATTCACTTCAATTGAACTACAACCTGGAGTTTTCTTCTCGGAAATATTTTCCCGGATTTTCTTCCTCAAACTCGCCACTGAATCCCAATCACTTTTAGCTGCAAATATATTTGATAAAAGCACATAAGCTCCGCCGTGATCCGATGCCACATGACAAAGTTGATTTACCAGGTCACCATCAATATCCATAAAACCATGAATCCTGCAAGCATTAAGGAAAGCACCCAATATGACTATATTTGGTTTCATGGGCATGCTTCTGATGAGCTCCTTAGCTTCTTTCAATAGCCCCCCTCGGCCAAGGATGTCCACCATGCACCCATAATGCTCGATCTTTGGTGCAACCTTAAATTCTCTTTGCATTCTATAAAATTGCCTCCTTCCCTCGTCAATGGCACCAACATGACTGCAAGCTGATAAAACAGCAACTAAAGTTGCATCATCCGGTGCCACACCTACAGACTCCATTTCCCTGAAAAGCTCCAGAGCTGAAAAACCATGGCCGTGGTCAGAAAGCCCTGATAACATAGCATTCCAAGTGCATCTATTTTTGTTGTCCATATCGCGAAATAGCTGCATACCTATGTCAATACTTCCACATTTGGCATACATGTCCACAAGCGCAGTTCCCAGGTGAACATCAGCTGCAAGCTTATGCCGAATTGTATAAGCATGTATCCATTTCCCCATATCTAGTGCTCCCATTTGAGCACAAGCTGTGAGAGCACTTGTAATTGTCATGCTATCAGGTCTCATCCCCACAAACTGCATTTCCATAAATAGTTCCAAAGCTTTTCCTGCCATTCCACATTGCATGTAACCAGAAATCATCGACGCCCATGAAACTAAATCTCTCTCTTCCATTTCATCAAACAAAATTCTAGCAATATCAGCTTGACCCAACTTGCAATACCCAGCAATCATAGCATTCCACGACTCAATATTCCTTTCAGGCATTTCATCGAACATCTTACGTGCATTCTCGAAATCCCCACAACTGAAACACGATGTTATCAAAGTATTCCAATTGACAACATTACTCACAGGCATTTCATCGAACAAGTTACGTGCACTCCGAAAATCTTGACATTTCGAGTATAAACTGATCAAAGCATTATTAATAAACGCATCATAATCAAAACCCAATTTCAAAACCATCCCATGAATTATTTTTCCTTCAACATAACACAGTTTCATACCATAAGCTTTAAGCACAAAAAGAAACGTAAATCTGTTCTCTTCAACCCCATTAGACCTCATTATACGATAAATTTGGATGGCTTTTTCTGGGTTTTTTGCCTCGCAATACCCTCTGATAATAGTCGTCCATGAATAAGAATTTGGAGAATCAATTTGATTGAAAATTTGATGGGCGTAAACGACATTTCGAGCCGAAACGACGAGGGATTCGACAACCTTTGTTGCGAGGAAAGTGTCTTTGATTTGGCCAGTGGTGATAACATGAGCGTGAATTTGCTTTAAGATTTCTGTTGAATTGCATGATTGAAGGATTGAGAGAATGGTGGAATTCGAATATTTGAATTTTATAGCCGTTATTTGCCGCAGAGACATTAAAAAATAAAAGGGTTCATTCGAGGAGGTTGATGGTGATCTAGGAGCGAAGCCATTGATGGCTAGCTTGGCAATTAGTCCATTCAATTAATAATTATCTTTTATAAAATTATCCGTTTTTTCAGCATATACCTCTCACAAATTAAAAAATTCATCATATACCCCAATTGTTCCAGATATTCACCATATACCCTTTTTTCAACGGACGCTAACTCGCTGTTTGTCATTATTTACAACTTTGCCATGAACCCCTCCCTCCACCCTAACCCCTCCACCCTAATGCCCTAATTGTCTAATTGACCTAACCCCCTAGCTAACCCTAATTCCATAACCTTAACCACCACCACCTGAACCCTAACCACCGCCACCTCCGCCCTCCCCCACCCATACCACCTGCCTCCCCCACCCCCAAACCCCGTGAGTACCCCAACCCCTATGACCACCCCTATCTCACCCGTGAAACCTCCTCCTCCACCACTTTGACCACCTGTCCCACCCCCATTCCTGCGGCAGCCCCTACCCCTCGCAGTCCCCTGCACCTCTTCCCCCCCTCTCCCCCTCTCATCTCCCGCTTCATATCAATTTGTGATATCAATAACCAAAGCTCCGAACGCCAACGACCCAATAACTTCCGATATCCAAGGCGGTCATCTGGTCACTATAAATCGACACCGTCTTCATCTTCTTCTTTTCAATTTCGTCCGATCTTCGGTATCCGGTGAATTTTTCGACGAGGGAGAGGAGAGGAGGGGGGGCAGGGGCCTATGGGAGGTGGGGGCTGCAAGGGTGGGGTAGGGGGCAGTGGCTGTAGTTGCTGGCGGCTGGGGTGGGGGCTGCTCGTCGGGGGTGGGGTGGGGAGGTGGTGGTGGTGGTTAGGGGGCATTAGGATTAGGGGGTTAGGTTAAGTAGGTCATTAGGGTTAGGGGGTTAGGGTGGAGGGAGGGATTAATTAGGTTAATAGCGACGAAATCGTAAATAATGACAAACGACGAGTTAACGTCTGTTAGAAAAATGGCAGATGGTGGACGTTTTTAAACTCATGGGTATATGGTGAATATCAAACATTGGGGGTATATGGTAAATTTTTTATTTGTCGGGGATATATGGTGAAAAAACCGTAAAATTATCATTATAATATTAACTTTCACAAAAAAAAAGGTACATAAAGTATGGATATTAGGATCATGTGACTAAAGTAAACAATAAATTTTTAATTTTGGGGTCCTCTAGAATAAAGGGCCCTGTGATGTAGGTCTGTTTTTATGACCTAATAGATGACCCAATTGATTAGTCAGCTAAAATACTTGTATTTACACTCTTTTTTTTTATCAGGAAAGAAAGCTAGGAGGTGTCTACAGACAGACACACCCTAAAACATCTCGAAGGATGGTTACAGGATACAACATACAATCATCAAGATAAACGAGAAGAAGAAAATGGAGAACAAAGGAACACTTGTGGAAGCTCCGCCGCGGCTAACACCGTCACCCAGGCCCAATCGAATGAAACCCGTCATGGGGGGCAAGACAAACACCACAAAAATTGAAATAGCTCCAAAACCTTCTCAAAGGGACCACCGTACCTTGAATCAACACAAACAACAGCCTTCAATTGAGGAAGAGGAGCATCCCTCGACCCGCAACGAGCCGAAATGGGCGAAAAATGAAACAACCCCATAACCCCAAAAGAAAACAAGCCTCAACTTGGATCCCAAGCAAGAGCAATCGAAATACCACCCAAGTCGCAAAACCGGAAGGCCGAACCAGGGCGATCGCCGACGCCAACCACGGAGCCGAAAGGCGACCCATCGCGAACGAAACACCGGCGACAAGAACACTCACGAACCACCGCGAACGAACCGAACTCACACCGCAAGCAACCATTCCCATATTGACTGATTTTAGAAATGGCAAAATCTAATCAAGAGGTTAGAAAAAAAGAGTCCGGCTGAGGACAAGAGAAATTAGACTAGTAGACAAAACTAAGCCATAACAATGGCTAGATCTAGGAGGAAGAGAAGAGGGAGGAGGCTAGGGTTTCAATTTCTTAAGAAATTGAATTGGGGGCTAGGGTTTTAGGGTTTTTGGGGGAAGTAAGGGGTTTTCTAGAGGAAGGGCTGGCTCTCTCTCTAGAAATGGTTAACAATCTGTATTTACACTCTAAACCCTTCTAAAATCATGACATTTTCCTCACTATCCTTTTCACACTTCATCTTCCTCTCGACTTTTTATTGAATCCTTCCACAAGACACTTCCCTATATGTGTCAAGAAGGTACAATGTTGTGCGTGGGAACACTATGCACCTTAATTCTATTTTGTATCATTCTTACAAAGATTTAAAATTAAATGCATAAACAACTCAAACATCATATACATAGAATAATATACCTATATGATATACTACACATTAATACTCCATGGGACATCAATTTTACCAAATTGATTGCCACTCCAAAACTCGATCAAATTACCAAATTGCCCTCTCTCACATGTTCACTGATTTTTTTTTATCCGTTTAGCAAGCTAAGCAAAATTATGAGATTTATTAGAAAATCAATATTTGCAAAGTTCATTTGCATTTCTCTTTTTTTTGTGAGCAAAGTAAACAATTTTAAATAGCACTTAAATTAAGTCTTAAGCAATCCGACGCATTTCACTTTCATTATTAACGAAATTATACATACAACAAGTAAAACAATCACACAGTTTTCCCATAGAGGTGGCTAGTAGCTACATTACATAACGCACATCTCCCGCTTCTTGCACGTAGCACACATGTGACTCCAACTAATTTATTTCTTACTAAGCCCATGCGCTACATGAATAACTAATAACAACGTACTTTTACAATCAAATATACGCTACATAGTAGTGTTTTTACAGACTTATTAAACAGATTAATCAAACTAGTTTCATGGTTGATCTTTAAGATACATCCTAGCAATCTGACCATTAGCTCCCTTAGGGTAAACACTACAAAAATTTGTGTATTTTAGAAACATAGTTTGGCAACAGATTTCTTAAATGTTGATAAGTAGCAACATAAAATATCTTTTTTGTTGCCTTTTACAAAAGTAACTGTTTTTTTATTAAATGACGGTAACAAAATTTTATTTTGTTTCTAGTGGAGACTAGTTGTCTCACTATTTGTTGCTAGATGGCATCAAATTTTTAATTTGTTGCCATTTTTTTGCAACTAATACTTGATTTGTTGACATTGGAAACAATTCATGTTACTATTTATTGTTAGATGACATCATATTTTCGATTGGTTGCTATTTAGAAACAAACTATGGCAACAAATGTTGAATTTGTTGTCATTGGAAACAAGTAAGTTTATTATTTGTTGTTAAAGTTGGAACAATTTTTTATACGTCATATTTAAAAGATCCTTGAGTCAGTTAACAAACTCTGACAACTAATTTTTGATGTGTTGCTTTTGGCAACTAATCTTACTAGTTGTTGCCAAAATGGCATCCGATTTTTTATTTGTTGCCTTTGTAACCAAGTTGTCGTATGATTCATTGCTGAATAATATGGACAACTTGTGTCACCAAAAATATGAAATATAAAGTAAAATTATTATATTAGTTTTAGCAACAGTCAATACCAATCCATATTTTATTCGAAGACACTGGAAACAAGTCATTTTTCTATTTGTTGTTAGATAACATCATATTTTTAATTGGTTGCTGTTTAGAAACAAACTATGGCAACAAAGTAAATATTTGTTGCCATTGTAAACAAATAATTTTGTTATTGGTTGCTAGATGACATCATAGTTTCAATTTGTTGTCAAAATTGAACTTAGGCCCCTATTTTGTTCATCTTATTTCCACTTATTTTAAAAAAAATAAGTTCGATTAAGTTCCGGTAAGTTTTGGAAAAATTAGTCCTACCTAAGTACACATACAAGAAAAATAATTTATGTTAATTAAGTTCTAATAAGGTTATGTTTTGTTCAACTTATTTTAACTTAAATCAGAAAAAATAATTTAAGAATAAATCCAGATTAGTTCAAATAAGTTTAGATAAGTTTGGGTTCCAATAAGTTCAAATAAGTGAATTTCCATAAGTCATAACACCTAACTTAATTAACTTCAATACGTTTCAATAATAAGTTGAAATAAGTTCTGATTAGGTTTAGTTGAGTTTAGATAAGTAAAGATGAATTAAGAGAAGTTCAATTAAGTCTAAGTGGAACTGAAATCCAGTTAAGTTCAGATAATTTCAATTAAGTGAATATTAGGTGAATAAAATCAAGGCACCAGTATATACAAACTTCTCCAAACGTACAACTTATCTCAATTTCATGTTAACTTACTTTTCGCAAAATAAGTGAAAATAAGGGGAACATTGCATGACCTATAGAAATTATAGTAATAGTACGCAAGATATTATTATAGTTAAAGGTTGAGTGGATATGGCCTTTTTTACAAATTGCAAATGAAACTAGTATATCTTGAATATGGAATTCCAAAAGATTGCTAGTAAAACTTGATACTATAAATATTTTGAATTGATTATAAGTTAGCGTGATATATGAAAACTTATTTTATTTATATTTGAACTTGAATAGCCCTTATTATTAGTTGTATAAAGCTAATGATTGTTAATGATTAAATTGATTTTTTTTTTTGTTAAAAAACTAATTTTTGTGATTGCAAACTGATTTTTAATAGTTATAACTTATAATAATTCAAATATTAGTTTATTTTTTTCTTATACAAAAAAGGCACAAAACCAAATAGAAATTCAAATATTAGTTCGGTAAAGATAACATGGTATTAATAAGGTTGACAAAGCAAATTGAGGCAAAAAATGTTGTATTTAACATTTTTGTCTTAATGATTAACTAGGGTGAATTATGATGTTAGATACTGAAATAACATCATTATCTTTTACTCGTATTTTGACAATAATAGTTTGCAAAAACTCATTTTCAGAAACTTTTAACTAATGTGTTTTATTTTAGGTAGGTAAGATGAAAGACCAACTAAATTGACTCCTCTCGCTCACAAGTATAACCAGTCAGCCTTGCAGGTCAAGCTCATTGGAAGGGAGGGGGATGATATATGAGGGAAATCTCACCTCCAAGGAGCCCTTAGTGTCCCATAAAACAAAAAAAGGAGCCCCATGTGGGTTTTAAGTTTATATGTTCTTTTGTTGTCATTTTATGCATGGTTGTTATCAATTTAATTATGCATATTTTTATTAGTTTTAACGTATTTAGATATTACTTTTATAAGTTTTATCCATACTCATTATCAGTTTATACATATTTCATATCTGCTTATGCAGATTTGTTATCAGTTTACACATATCTTATATCAATTTATAAACTGATATAAAAAAGTATAAACTGGTATGAAATATGTATTATACACTAATATAGAATATCTATAAATTGAAATGAATCAAGCATCAACGAGTAACTATAAAATGATAACAACTCTGCAAGAACTTACAACACATACATGTAAATTAAACTTAGCTTGGCAGTAGCTCGTCTTAGTTACTAAGACTGTCCCACCAAAAGAGAAATATACACAAACAACAAACATAATTGAAGAGAAAGTACGACAGCAGTAGAAAAGCCAGACTTACCATGTCTGTTTACCTTATTTTATTTCAATCCTTATAAGAAAAAAAATAAGTTAAGATAGATCCGCACAAGGTCTAATGAGGACTAATAAAGGTCTAAATTCAAATAAATCTAGTTCAGCAAAAATAAGGTTTGACACACTCATTAAATAAGGTCTAATAAGTTCAGATAAAATCTAATAAGGTCTAATAAATTCAGATGAGTTCATATAAATTCAGATAAGCAAAAAAAAAGAGTTGAAAAGAACATAGCCTTAGAGTTAAAAAAAGAGTGTGTTATATTCATTTGATTTTTGCTCACTTAATCTTAAATGCTTAGGCTCTGTTCTTTTGGACTGAATTAATGAAAATTGGTTCGGTTCCCGCCGAACAAATTCAATTCGGTTCGGTTCAAGTTTATTCGGTTCCGGAGTTTATTCGTTCGATTCGGTTAGTTTCTCTCTCGGTTTTCATCCGGGTTCGGTTCAGTTTATTCGATTCGGTTCGGCTCGGGTTTATTCGGTGCAGACAAATTCGATTCGGTTCAGTCGGACAAATTCGGTTCACTTGATTCAATCCAAAAAAACAGGCTTTAATAGTATTTAAATGCACCGGACAAAACATCTCTCATTTCTGAAACCTCATTTCTCCTTAAACAAATTCGAAAGAAAAATATAATTGACATTGGAACCCTCTATGGAGATCCCTAATTAAGTTTCCAAGTCTAAAAGATCAAACATTATATCTTTCATCCAATTTTCCTATATTTAATTGACTTTTATCTAATTTTTCTAGTACAAAAAAGGGCGGAAATTAGTTCTAAAATTCTCACATTGCCGCGAAACTACAGATGAACCCATTCAAAATTTCAAACACCCTCAACTCTCTCCCCTTTTTTTTTCAAAAAAAAAACTTCCTCAACTCTCTCAACTGATCTTCCGCAGTCACCACTACGGCACTCCGTCAACTCCCTCCTCTAGTCCTCTTCTCATCAATTGCATGCGAAATGACTCTACTTTCATCAATAGCTATTCTTCTCGTCTATTGAACTGGTAATTCTTCTCCTTACTCATAGATTCACTTTCATTGATTAACTGGTGGTTCTTGATCTCATATATCTGAATTGGTGTTTGTTCATGGCATAGCACTGTGGTGAACTTGCTAAGGTCATTATGCTTCAACTCTCTCTATTCCTGTGCATTTGAATTTGATTTATGGTTTCTATATTTCATCTTGTCAATTGAATTGACCAATTGGGTATCTACGCACTAGATTTTTTTTTGGTCTTTTTTTTTTTTTTTTTTTTTCTTTAACATTGGAGTATCAATTATGTATAAATCAAAATTGGAGTTTGAGTTTGAAGGTTGGGATGCTAACTCAATTGAAGGTTTTAGAAGAAAATGACAATCTTGTGATTTAAAGGAGTACTAAATTCCAATTATGCATTTTGGCTTATGATCTTGGTTATGGAGTATCATAGTGTGAGAGTGAGGAAGCTTGAGATTTCCAGTAAACAACAATAGCCATTTATACAACCTAGAAGCTTAGAGATAAGTCATAAGTACACCTAATGTATCAGTAACTACAAAAGATAACTAATACGTTGACTGAAATACATATCTTTAGTATAACAAACTAAGATAGAAAAGTATCTACAGCTAGAGAATATGAGATTATAACATTAAGAAGATAAGTAATATCTTTTATCTTCAATACATAGCAGCTTTTGTTGATTAAAAAATGAAACATAAAAGAAGGAATTTCTGCTATCTATTCAATATCTTGGTTATGGAGTATCACAACCGCTTTTGTTTTTATGAAGTATCATACCAAGATAAATAGTTGCTTTGTATAAGAAACATTTTGGGTCATGATCTTGGTAGCAATTCTATTTGAGCTTCTTGGTGTCTTATGTTTAATCTGAGTCTGTGAGATAAAGTTCAATATAGAATGTGTGTGCTAGCATCACCTGCCCTGACTTTTTGGAATGCTTATTCAAAACCAGAAATTAACTTAACCAAACAGAGAAAATTTCTACGATTAACATGCCAATAGTAGTGTAAAAAGTTGAAAAATTCATGTTGACTAATGCTTAATAAGTCTATATCCAATAACTTGGCACTTTCAATGAGATAGAGAGAAACCTTCTATGTCAAAAAATGCAGCTCCTTTATTAGAAAAATCAGCTTCATAAGCCTATCTCACATAGTGAAGTAGTTTATTTGTCCGGTGAAAATTCAAGTTTGTTGATCTTATTAATTTTTCCAAGAGATTACAAAGTCAAATGTATTAATGGTGCATGTTGTGTCAACTATAGTAGAAAATATGTGACCTTCTCTACTTAAATTCGCATCATTTAGATACTTCAAGCACAAAAATTACCTAACACTTATTCTTTAATCAGATCCATATACAAGCAATAACACCTAAACACTAATAAGATATCTTTATTTGTATCTATTTTTTGTTTAATTTTTTCTTTTGTATTGCTATGGTTTACTCTTTTAGTTAAGGACCCTTATATTTATTCTAAAAGAATTAAATGAAAATTAAAATTTGAAGTGAATGTGTAGTATCATGAGGGTAAGGGCAAATCGAGAATGGATGTATAAAAGGTAAGAGGGAAACTTCCTTAGCCCAATCATTGCTAACAAGGTTGATGAATTCATTACATATGCTACCACCTAAGATGATGTTATAAATGATATGATGAAATGTCCATGTGCCAAGTGTTGAAATATTCCATATGAAAACGATTCAGATACCGTTAAGGTGAGTACTTATTTTTATAATATAATGTAGTGATTGTTTTTTTAAGAACATAAGAGTGTTGAATTTTATTTACATATCTTCACCCTTTGTTAGGATAATTTTCAGAACAAGAAATCAGCTAACTTGGACAACGAGAATCGTAAAACAGAGGAATAGTTACTTTTAGAAGCTTTGGATGGATGGTAAACTGGAAAGGCATATCGTCTTGGGAGTGTTGTTCACAACTATTATGTGAAAACACATAACGAGCCAAGTTCGAAGAAAGAGCGAAATGAGCTAGACTTCCAAAAATTTGAAGCAAACGAAGGAGTTTGAAAAGACAAAAGCAAAGCTCGATGATGAAAGAATAAAAATGCTTATGAAACAAGTGCTATGAAGACTACACAAGATCAAGTTCTTCACCTAACTTTATTTAGGTTCTTAGAGTAAAATTTGATGTATACTATATAATTTTGATGGGATAATACTTGTTTTTTAGGATATGAATCGACTTTCAATGAAAGTTTCATTATTTGTTATGATTATTGTACTAAAAATTTTGATTTTGATTTTAATTTTGTGTTTGAGAATCTAAAATTGGCGGAAAAAGGCAGGTAAAAATGTAAACAAAAAAAACCAATGCTTTACAAATTTCGTTGCTAGATTTGGCAACCTAACAAAGTATTTGTTGCATATTTTAACGGTGGATTTAGGAACTAAAATAAATAACTGTTGCCACTTTTTGCAACCGAAATATATAATTTGTTGCCACTATTAGAAACTAAAATAAGTATTTTGTTCCCGTTTTCAGAAAACGTATTGCAACCATTAACAATAATTTGTTGCCACTGTTAGCAACCATTGTTAGAAATTTGTTGCTATTTCAGCAACCAATATTAATAAGTTGTTGATATTATTAGCAACCAAAGTGAATAATTTGTTCTTAATTTTAGAAACCAAATTAAACCTATAATTTGTTGCCACTTTCAGCAACAACTATTTATAATTTGTTGCTAGAGTTGGCAATGGATGCACCCAATACAACAACCAATAGGGCTACCATATTTGAATTGATGCAAGATGGCAACAAAATTATTTTGAATTTAGTAGCCAAACTCACATGGAAACAAGCCTTTTAGAGACAACTAGTTTTTGTTTCCAATTTGTTGCTACCTCTAATTAGCAACGAATTTCTTGCAAATAGCAACAAACCTCCTCCTCCACCACTTTGACCACCTGTTCCACCCCCATTCCTGCGGCAGCCCCTACCCCTCGCAGTCCCCTGCACCTCTTCCCCTCCTCTCCCCCTCTCATCTCCCGCTTCATATCAATTTGTGATATCAATAACCAAAGCTCCGAACGCAAACGCCCCAATAACTTCCGATATCCAAGGCGGCCATCTGGTCACTATAAATCGACACCGTCTTCATCTTCTTCTTTTCAATTTCGTCCGATCTTCGGTATCCGGTGAATTTTCCGACGAGGGAGAGGAGAGGAGGGGGGGCAGGGGCCTATGGGAGGTGGGGGGGCTGCAAGGGGTGGGGGGTAGGGGGCGATGGGGCTGCGATTCTTGGCGGGGGGGCGGGGGGCCGCTCGTCGGGGTGGGGTGGGGGGAGGTGGTGGTGGTGGTTAGGGTTAGGGCATTAGGGTTAGGGGGTTAGGTTAATTAGGTCATTAAGGTTAGGGGTTAGGGTTAGGGGGTTAGGTTAATTAGGTCATTAGGGTTAGGGGGTTAGGGTGGAGGGAGGGATTAATTAGGTTAATAGCGGCAAAATCGTAAATAATGACAAACGACGAGTTAACGTCTGTTAGAAAAATGGCAGATGGTGGACGTTTTCGGAAACTCATGGGTATATGGTGAATATCTGAAACATTGGGGGTATATGGTAAATTTTTTATTTGTCAGGGATATATGGTGAAAAAACCATAAAATTATCATTATAATATTAACTTTCACAAAAAAAAGGTACCTAAAGTATGGATATTAGGATCATGTGACTAAAGTAAACAATAAATTTTTAATTTTGGGGTCCTCTGGAATAAAGGGCCCTGTGATGTAAGTCTGTTTTTATGACCTAATAGATGACCCAATTGATTAGTCAGCTAAAATACTTGTATTTACACTCTTTTTTTTTATCAGGAAAGAAAGCTAGGAGGTGTCTACACAAGAGACACCCCCTAAAACATCTCGAAGGATGGTTACAGGATCAAGATAAACGAGAAGAAGAAAATGGAGAACAAAGGAACACTTGTGGAAGCTCCGCCGCGGCTAACACCGTCACCCAGGCCCAATCGAATGAAACCCGTCATGGGGGGCAAGACAAACACCACAAAAATTGAAATAGCTCCAAAACCTTCTCAAAGGGACCACCGTACCTTGAATCAACACAAACAACAGCCTTCAATTGAGGAAGAGGAGCATCCCTCGACCCGAAACGAGCCGAAATGGGCGAAAAATGAAACAACCCCATAACCCCAAAAGAAAACAAGTCTCAACTTGGATCCCAAGCAAGAGCAATCGAAATACCACCCAAGTCGCAAAACCAGAAGCTGAACCAGGCGACTGCCGACGCCAACCACGGAGCCGAAAGCTGACCCATCGCGAACGAAACACCGGCGACAAGAACACTCACGAACCACCGCGAACGAACTGAACTCACACCGCAAGCAACCATTCCCATATTGACTGATTTTAGAAATGGCAAAATCTAATCAAGAGGTTAGAAAAAAAGAGTCCGGCTGAGGACAAGAGAAATTAGACTAGTAGACAAAACTAAGCCATAACAATGGCTAGATCTAGGAGGAAGAGAAGAGGGAGGAGGCTAGGGTTTCAATTTCTTAAGAAATTGAATTGGGGGCTAGGGTTTTAGGGTTTTTTGGGGAAGCTAAGGGGGTTTTCTAGAGAGAAGGCTGAGCCTCTCTCTCTAGAAATGGTTAACAATCTGTATTTACACTCTAAACCCTTCTAAAATCATGACATTTTCCTCACTATCCTTTTCACACTTCATCTTCCTCTCGACTTTTTATTGAATCCTTCCACAAGACACTTCCCTATATGTGTCAAGAAGGTACAATGTTGTGCGTGGGAACACTATGCACCTTAATTCTATTTTGTATCATTCTTACAAAGATTTAAAATTAAATGCATAAACAACTCAAACATCATATACATAGAATAATATACCTATATGATATACTACACATTAAATACTCCATGGGACATCAATTTTACCAAATTGATTGCCACTCCAAAACTCGATCAAATTACCAAATTGCCCTCTCTCACATGTTCACTGATTTTTTTTTATCCGTTTAGCAAGCTAAGCAAAATTATGAGATTTATTAGAAAATCAATATTTGCAAAGTTCATTTGCATTTCTCTTTTTTTTGTGAGCAAAGTAAACAATTTTAAATAGCACTTAAATTAAGTCTTAAGCAATCCGACGCATTTCACTTTCATTATTAACGAAATTATACATACAACAAGTAAAACAATCACACAGTTTTCCCATAGAGGTGGCTAGTAGCTACATTACATAACGCACATCTCCCGCTTCTTGCACGTAGCACACATGTGACTCCAACTAATTTATTTCTTACTAAGCCCATGCGCTACATGAATAACTAATAACAACGTACTTTTACAATCAAATATACGCTACATAGTAGTGTTTTTACAGACTTATTAAACAGATTAATCAAACTAGTTTCATGGTTGATCTTTAAGATACATCCTAGCAATCTGACCATTAGCTCAATAGCTCCCTTAGGGTAAAATCCACCAGGAACATGTTCATTGCCAGTTTCATACAAGACTTTAAGTATTTCAGCCGGTGTTCGAGCATAGGATAGCGAGTCGCGGTTGGACGATAAGACATTGGTGGAAGTTCGACCTTCTGCTCCGAGCTCCGGCGGGACTACGATGCCTTCGTCTTTGATGCCACACATACCCAGTTTGTTCCTTAGGATTGAAATACGCTTTGTGAATTCTTCCACGGTGAACTTGTATGGGTGCACTATTTTCTTTCGTCTCTCATACAAGTACATTCTAATTACTGCATCTTGGCCTGCTTCAACTCCTAGTAGCCCTGTTAAGAGCTGGAAAAAATTCAAAATTATAGTAGATAAAAAAAACTACTTTGCCATTAATAGTAATAATGTTTAAGTTCGCAGCTTAAATATTGGTTATTTATATAAAACTGCAAGAAAACGTCAAAAGCCAATATAAAAAAGCTAGTGAAATCAACTTTTGACTAAAACGCTGAAAAGGCTGACTTTTAGTTGCTGTTTTGTTGATTAGATGGTTTATTTTAGTACTAGGGTAACTGCTAATCACTACTCACTAGCAAATAGTAGAAACTACTGTCTTAGAGTATCTAAGAAGGGTAGCTCGCTAGATCAGAGTAGTTAACTTGTCACAATCCACAAAGCAAGTTCTAATTTAAACACTTCGACAAATCTATTTCAGTTGCATAAGGTTAAAAATAGCTGTCCACTTTCCTTAATTGGTAACCCAGTCGACATCTGTGGTAACTCAAACTCACAAACTAGCTGAGTAATTAATTCATTCCAGGAAAAGTTATTAGAATCTGGAGTAATTTATTTAGAAAAGTAGCATAGCACGATTGACGATTGCTTCATTTACCACTAGAAACTAGAAAGCCTAATTACAATTTGACACGATCTTTGTTTACATAACTAGGAAAGTAGAGAGAGATTTCTTTGGATTTCAAACTTGTTAAAATACAAATTTGACTATTACTATCTTTTGATTATGATATTAATACAATTATATATATATATAAAAAAAAAACTTAAAACATAACTCTAACATTTGCGCATATATATGAGTAAGAAGATGGGGTCAAATTTACTAGTACATGAATATTGCAAAAGTCGTCAAAGTGTTGCAGATGGTTTGAATCATAACTGTATGAAATATTATGTAAATCTAGTAAAGAATTTTCTTACTCTCTTGGTGACGTAGCCTCTAATCTGTGGGTTGGCACCAACATAACCATTGAGTCCCATGTAAGGAATGATGTAAGAAGCCAACATGTAGCTGAGACTATCTCTGTATGGATCAAATGGGGGCTTAAGATCATAGTCGAATGCTTGATTGACAACCCTTGCAAAATTTTCTGGACTTAAATCCATCAATGGCCTTGGAATGCCTCCAACTGTTGTCTTTAAGGCCCTAATAATAGGAGAAAATAAAGAAAAACAAAAAGGAAAAGCCCATATTAAGCGAAACTAAATTTGTTTAATCAATTAGATGCTAGTAGGCTAGTAGCATATTTTTACAAAAAAAAAGAAAAGAAAACAAACCAAAATTATGTATATGTTTGAAGAAATTTATCTAGGTATTAATTCTTTTGTTTTTTTATCAATTACTACAAAATTATTTGTAAAATTATACTACTATACTACTAGGTTTTACAAATACAACCTTACAAAAAAAGGTTTGACAAATACAACCTTACAAAAAAAAAGGTTTGACAAATACAACAGATGAAATCCATCATTAAGACAGTAGCGTGAAACGAAAGTCACATTAAGACACATATTTTTATATTCTTTCCATACATAGGAGCACATATTTTGTAACTAACTAAAAGGTATTTTGAAGTAGAAAAAAGGAGATTTTATGCTTATACTCAAAGTTGAGAGATTCTTAAATATTTAATTTGGATGTAAGCATATTGTTGAGTGTATATACACATTTACTTAACCCAACAAGGAAAAAGAGAAACAAATGAATCTTGAGAAATTGCATGAAACTATGGTATAGTGAAACTAATGAGTATGAACCATATACATATAATGGGTATATAGTTTGCAAACCTCAAGTGTCCAACTTCCTCATAACCAAATTCTTTAATAATACTCTCCGTAAGGTTGTCAAGGTTGGCCTTACGGACACCGATCGGAGGCGGACCGCCGAGAGTGAGTTCCGGGGCAATGTCGTCGAGGCCACACCCTAGGGCACCCCACAAGAAGTAATCAGCTTCCAAATGTTCTATATTTTGAGCAAACTGCAATAGCATAATATCAATTTTGTAAATGGGCAGCACAAAAGGTGGGATTCGTGATTGACAAGTCGGGTTATTCGGGTTATTACTATCGTAAAACGGGTCATAAAGACCTAGATCATCACCCGATGGGTCGTAAGGGTCTAAATATTTATTCGGGTCATTAGGGTTCATGTCCATACCCGAGTGTACCGAGCTAACAACCCCTAGGAGTATTATAATTATGATTAGCATTTGTGAGGATGATAGTGAAGGAGATTTGGATATGATAATGGTCATTTTAGTATATAATATATGCTAATTAAGTAGGAAGATTTGTGGGTTGGTTTAGCTTATGTGAATTGTGAAGTATGCTTAGTGAGATTCCTAAATTCGTATATATAGCGGATGAGTTGGGAGCGTCATTAACATTGCTAATTAGACAATGATACTTTACTTGTTTTTTTAACTTAAGTTTTCCTTGTGGGATTAAACAAACTTTATAGCTAGCCAGGGAATAGGGATGTCTCACCAAAACTTGTCTGCTTCCTAATGATATTACATTACGGCTCCGTTTGGTAGGGCGTAAAACATTTTTCCTGAAAAATTGTTTTCATCTATTTTTAATTTTACATTGTTTGGTTTGCAAATGAGTGTAAAACCATTTTCCCTACCATTTTCCCTCCAAATGAAGGGAAAACTGTTTTCCTTCCTTTTCTTTATATTTCTTGCACACTCCTCTCACTACCTCCTTACTTTCCCTTTTTATTTTCCTTTCGTTTCATCATTTTTTCTTACATGGAACTAAACAACGGAAAAGTAATTTTGCAATTGTGTTTTCTATTGTAAATTGTTTTTAGGCTCCGTTTGGTTGTTGGGTGTAAAATATTTTCAGTGTAAAATGATTTTCATGGAAAACAAATTACAATAGAAAATACAATTCCAAAATTAGTTTTCCATTTTGTTTGGTTCCATGTAAGAAAAATGATGAAACAAAAGGAAAATGAAAATGAAAGTAATGAGGTAGTGAGAGGAGTGTACAAGAGAGATAAGGAGAAGGAAGGAAAACAATTTTATTTTCACTTTGAAGGGAAAATGGTTTTCCATCATTGGAATAGCAATTTTACTACTAGGAAAAATGGTTTTATACTCATTTGCAAACCAAACAATGTAAAATTGAAAATAGAGGAAAACAGTTTTCCAGGAAAAATGTTTTACACCCTACCAAACGAAGACTTAATGAAAATCATTTTACACTGAAAATATTTTACACCCAACCAAACGGAGCCTACGTTTGTACTTCTGTGAGATATCATGTGATGGTATTAAATGCTAATAGTACATTTAAGAAACCAAAATTAAAAAAAAAGGAAAAATTGGGGTATATCAGTTGGATTTTACAACAAAGTTGTTCATTTTAAGGATGATATGACTTTCAACTTTATTGTTACAAATAGTAAATTTAATTTCTCTAGTTGTAAGAATCGGAGGAATCCTCCTTTAACAGAGTACGATTTCATTTTAGGTAATTCTAGTATAGTAGGTTACCTTTTAAATTTATACATTAGTATCATGAATATGTTGAATTGTGATAAACTAAATTCTTATAGATGACCCGGCCGCTTTAAACTATGGTATATTATTTAGGTATGGCTTAGATATAATAAACTTAACACTACTTACAGTTGAAGTTAAATCCTGAAATTTAGGGTTATTATATCCAATAACCCTATATTATATTGTAAACTTAATACTATTTACAGGATTATAAGATATAACATTCCCAAGATTAATAACACATACATATACTATTGCAAGATATTCAAGAAGTTGTAACATTTCCTAATGATGCCAAGACGACCCTCGTATAAGTGATTGGTTTGGGTTTTCCATCTGAGAGCATTCCTTGGGCAATTCTATGAATCAAAAAACAACGACTCGTACGGTGACCAAGAAATTAAGCTCGTTGGACTCAAAGATTTAAGAAAACCCCGGTTTTGACAATTTTCCCAATATCCTGAAATATTATTGCATGGTATTTAATATCCATAACGATACTTAAAATAAAGAGGTCGTGATAATATCTTGATCTAAGTCCAACAAGATATATAAACATTCTCACGATGATAGAAATTTTTGACAGGCGCATGCGGAAGGTTAATGGACCAAATTTGTAATTTATGAATTTTTATCGATTGGAATAATTTGTTATAAACTTGGGGGAGATACATATGATATGTGATATGCAAGGTTCCATAAGAGAACTCTTGCTTATGAATGTAGTAGGAAGTACATATGACTCCACACTCCTACGTACAATGCTCACACATATTTATAGGAGTGGTATAACTCAATCTACAATATTCTACACTAATCTTATATGATCTAATAATATCTAATGATAGATTATTCTAGATCCTTCATTCCTATATTTTTCTATAATATGCCTTAATTACAATAGATATTTGTTTAGATAACTCTATAATTCATCTTGATTTTTACACTAGATTTTTCTAGATTACTATTTCTAACACTCCCCCTTAATCTTGAAAAATCTAAAATGCATACTTGAAATGCTCTTGTTCATCTCCCCCATTCTTGTATCTTCATGATCTCCCTTCTAATTGCAATGCTCCAATTATGTGCACTTGTTTTGTGCTCTTGAGTCCTTGTAAATGCCCCTTGATGTTTACTCCTCCACTTTTATTTCCCTTGTGTTGTAGCATTGTGTTTGTTTGCTTGAATATTTGTTGATGAACTCCATGATCCTTGTTACCCTGCTTTAATTTTTGTCGGTATCTTGATTATTGATCCGACATACAAGGTCTTCTTGCCTCAATTTGCATTTTGGGTCTTTGCCCATCCCATGCACTGTCGTCGGGTCTATTGCCCGTATTTTGCTTAGGTCTTGTGCTAGGGTCTAATGCCCTTTAATGCTCGGGTCTTTTGCCCGGCACATAATCGGGGTCTATTTTCCTTGCCCCTGATGTATTTGGTTGACAATATTTTGTATATGTCACCCTGGTATGCATAGGGCTAGCGTATATTTGCCACCCATATGCTTGTAATGTTGTGGCTTTGTTAAGCCATCAACTTAATTTGGTTGGCATATTAGCCACCATGTGTATGTGCATGTGAAAAGTGTAATTTCATTTTGAAAAATGAAACATGGAGTAATTTTGAAATAGACATAATTTGGGAAGCATATAGTTACTTACTGTGGATTTGGTGAAAACTTGGAGGAGACAGAATCTTCTGGCTCTGATACCATGATAGAAATTTTTGACAGGCGCATGCGGAAGGTTAATGAACCAAATTTGTAATTTATGACTTTTCATTGATTGGAATAATTTATTACAAACTTGGGGGAGATACATATGATATGTGATATGCAAGGTTCCATAAGAGAACTCTTGCTTATGAATCTGGTAAGAAGTACATATGACTCCACACTCCTACGTACAATGCTAACACATATTTATAGGAGTGGTATAACTTAATCTACAATATTCTACACCAATCTTATATGATCTAATAATATCTAATGCTAGATTATATAAGATTTTTCATTCCTATATTTTTCTATAATATGCCTTAATTACAATAGATATTTGTTTAGATAACTCTAGAATTCATCTTGATTTTTACACTAGATTTTTCTAGATTACTATTTCTAACAACGATTACATAAAAGGTCTTTTTTCGGATTGATTTAGTTCTTAAATGTATAGAGTTCGAACTGGGGATATTGTTATAATTCTCCGTCTACTGTCTAGTTAGAGTATTTTTTTTTTCCACTGTGCACCCCGAGGTATAACAAAATGCACCCAGTTACCCCTCTTATTTCAAAAATGCACCAGACTCCCCCAAGGTTTTATGGATATGCAGCAAATGTCATTACTAAGTAACAATGTTAGTTTGACGTTAGGGGGTACAAACTTGATGCACCAAATACCCCTCACGTTTAACAATAATGTACGAAAGACTCGTAACGACTAGATTTTTCAATTTTTGTTTGAAAAGTAGTTGTTGGGCATCAATTGGGTTGTTATTCAAACACATGCAACAATATATTTTGCAACTTTATTACCTCTTTTGCCTCTTATACCATAATCTTTTCTCATCACTATTTTGGTTGAATGCTAGAATTGAAATGCTAATTCTGACAATTCAGGGCTTCAGTACATTTAATTTTAGTTCTGATTACAAGTAAAAGCATATCAACATGACAATGCCTATTCTGATAGTCGCTTGCAAGTTGCAAACACTTATTATATTGTTTGAGTTTCTTCGGTTGTTTCATTTCCTCCTCCAAGTTGGCATTTTTTTGTTTCTTCTTCTTATTATTATTTTTCTTCAATACTGTGATCTCTATCCCTTTGCCTAACAATATACCATTGCTCAAGTGTATCAAAACACCACCTAAATTTGTTGCATTCATTATACTTATAGTATAATCATTGTGGATTCAATGACATTCCGAGCTCCTAACTGGGAATATTTTCCTACATTTGCAAGTCCTATTTGGGACCCTAATGAATGAGGATTCAAAATTTGAAAAGGATGTGTGAGATTGTGAATTCTTTAGCTTCTATTTTCAAAGGTTATGGTATAAAACGCAAGAGGTAAGGAGGCTGCAAATTATATTGTTGGAGAAGCTTAAATAGCAGCCAAATGATGCCCTAATTAAAGAGAAATTTTCGAAAATATTTTAAGAACTAGGCATTACAACTTTACATGTCTTTTGTACATTATTGTTATAACCTCAGGGATATTTGGTGCATAAAGTTTGTACCCACTAACGTCAAACTGACGCCGTTACTCAATAATGACATTTGGTGCATATCCATAAAACCTCATAGGCATTTGGAGCATTAATAAAAACAAGAGGGTCACCCAGTGCATTTTGTTAAACCTCAGTGTCCTGGTGAAAAAACCTGTTTCTTTTTTGTTAAACTAGTCTTATATGCACGCTATGCGTGAGTGAAATGTAATTGTTGTGCATACTACAGTTTGTATATTTAGTTTTCAAATAGGGGCATATTGGACAAAATGAGTAGATACTCAAAGTTTCCAAGAGTTTTCCATATATAATAGAAATGAAAGGAAAGATGATAGAGATTAGAGAGTACTCCTTGAAATGTTAAGCGCGCATAATGTGACGAATAGCTAATGGCATGCAACTATTCATGAAGTATGAAATTTATAGGAAACTTCACGGTATAAGTGGAGTGTGAATATTACAGAAATTACTAACACGCAAGCAGATAAGAAAAAAACGCAAGAAACATCTCTTATTTCTTTTTTTAATAGAATCTCTTATCTCTATTTACCACATCGCTTTGACGGGGGAGATTAGTTCTAACCACTGTCCTAGACTCCTAGATCTATCATGGTTAATATTGATTAAGGCAGTTGTAGATGATAGTAACTGATGAAAGTAATTTCCTAGAAAAAGGGCCACCTTAACAATTTAGGAGTACTTGATTGTTGATAAGACTATAACTACCGTTTGATTAGTGGTAATAAATAGTATTAATGGTAATGAAATCTAGTGTAAATTTGTGAAGAAGTTATCTTTGTCGATGACCATATAAGAATGAAACTTTATCACAAAACATGGGTTTCTCTTTATAAATTTCCGTTACCACCCAATACCACCTTCCCAAGTGGTAATAGATAGTAATGAGATTTTAGGAAGAAATTGGATATCTTGGATTTTTAGTATAAATTTACACTATAATGCATTACCATTCCCACCATTTATAGCATCTTACCAAACGAGCCGTAAGAGCAGCTAACTTGACCAGGGGAGGAATTCATATCAACGCTAATTCTAGTATTTCTTTCATGACGCATGCTTATCCAATCTACATGCATGTCACATGATACCATAAGTATTCATTTTGGTGGTAAACATTATGGAGAGTTAAGTAACTTATAGAGACTTATACTTCATCGTTCTATCTTCTCAAGGACAAGGACTTCAAACTTAACACAATTAACAATTTTTTATTTATTATAATGGTGGAGCAAATAAATGATTAATAGTATATAATAGTACAATTAATTGTTTGAATAAGATATGTTAAAAGAAACCTAGCTAATTATGTCAAATGCGGTATCGACTTTTGACTTTTCTATCTTTCATTACCGCCTTTCTATTTTTTCACGGTTTAGGATCCAAAACAATTTTCTAGCCAAAAAAATTAACCAAGGTTATTATATGGGTCCTAATGGCAAATCCAAATAAATTGTTGCTTCCCCAATTAAATGAAACGGCTTCATTTTCAACTGGAGTCTGGAGACATTGATTGATTCGTATCTACTAGGGGTGTTCATTTCGGATCGGGAAAAATGCGATTTGAATCCGATCCGAAAAAATCGGATATCCGAAAACTATAAAAAAAAGTTTCGGATCATCAGATATTCGTCCTTGGAAAAGGATATTTTCGAATCGGGTATCCGAAAAATTCCTATGTTAGAAAATTTCCGATCCGTATCCGATCTGAAAATTTTCGGATATCGGATATGAAATATCCGAAAACTATAAAATCGGATCAGATATCCGAAAAATCGGATCGGATCACAAATCGGATCGGATATTTATGAATACCCGTAGTCTCTAGTCTACCTTCGCGCCACTCCATCTCTCCTTCCCCTGTTCCAACTCTTTCCAAAATTGTCAGAGAGGAGGAGTTACGCGTCGATGCTCCATTGCTGCGTAGACTCATTAGTCATTGCTTCAATAATTTGGGCAAAAAACAATAACATCCAAAGTAAGGTATGTTTCTTCATATCGTTTTGCACTTTTTAATCACGAAATTTAATATCTTTTTTTGGGTTTTACTTAGGGTTTCGTAGGGTTTGTATACTTGTGAAAATTGAAATATGCGATTTTTTAAAAATGGAATTTGGTGTTTGATTTGTTTGAATTAGATAGTTTATTATGTGGTTTATGTTGTTGATGTGGCTGTAGGAACATATAGATGCATATAGCGGAATTTCAGGAAACAAATTTCCTAACATTTATCACAAGATCGCATGCATAACATAAATATGAATCATATTATAAGGAAAAGAATTTACAACCTTTGTAGCGTGTTTTCCACCGGATTGCAAGTGCTAAAGATCAAAGAACAGCAATTGATGTCCCTCTACTTAGTCCACGAGCACCAATTGAATTCCCACGTTTGCTAGAACGGAAGAGGATGAACAGATTTCACTCTCTTACTTTTTAGGGAGGGTGGCCAGATTTTCCAAAGGGAAATAATAGGGGTTTTCTCTCTCTTTTCAGTTTGGAAGTTACTGTCAAATTGAACGTTCTATTCCTCTCTCCTATTATAACCTTTTATAATAGTAGGAGAATAAAATAAGAGAGAGACCTAACCTAACCTAACCCTACTTTCTCCTATTGGCCGGTTTCCTTACTTCAATTAGTTACTACAATGTGTGACCTCATAGGATTAGGTTAACTTAGTTGTAGGTTCAATCAATATTGTTCTACTAACCAACATTTATTCTCTAGCAAGTAAATGTGATTACTAAACTAACGTAATTAATTATCTCTATAATAATTCCTTTTATATTTAGTAATTGCTGGGATGTCTAAGGACATATTCCTTCAATCTCCCACTTGTCCGAAGACAAGAGCGCAATGTTAAATTCCTTAAGTCACTTAATGCCAAATTTGATAACACCATGTTATTCTCAAATTTATGTTCCTTGATCCCTGAGTTCGAACTGCTCAAATAAGGATTAACTCTTTAATCCTATTCCGCATGGCCATGCAATTTTCCAGTTCTCGCTCATCAAGAGGCCCAGACACCATTCCTATTTAATAGGAGGACTTATCCACTCTTGTATGACCATAACTCCCACTCAATTCTTAGCCCACTCGATCACCGCCTTTATAACCTCCTTTTACGGCGCGGCGTTTAACGGTGTCAAAGTTAAACTAATTATATTGTGGTTATTAAGATATACTCATGTCTAAGGAATCCACTAAATATAGTAGTTTGATTCTACTTTTAGAATCTAATTAGGTCAAGTCTCAATGTATCAAATATACATCCATATAATCAATTAGACATCTCTATGTCTCCATAGCCCATGAAATCAAGCGCTTATCAATTAATTATACACCGGTCTATTAAATAAATCACTTATGTCCAATGTAGTGATTTAGACTAGGGACTTCAAATAAATTGTGATTTTCAGTTCACTTTATAGGGTTCCAATATCAAAACGTTTTCGATAATCCTATTTGAAAACACAAATTATTTGGACATTTTATTTAATACTAAACCAAACAATTAAATAAGAACGGAATTTTATTGATAAACATTTCAAAGCATAATAAATGTATTTACAATTGTAAACATGAAGTAAACAACCTAAAGCCATCTCCCATATGCTTAAGCCCCATAGACCTAGTATGACACTCATGTTTAGGTTGAGCAAGCGGTTTAGTCAGAGGATTTGCAATGTTATCCTCAGTATGAACCTTGCTTACTTTCACATCCTCTCTTCCAACGATCTCTCGAATGAGATGGAATTTCCTGAGCACATGTTTAGACCTTTGATGCGATCTGGGTTCCTTAGACTGAGCAATGGCACCATTGTTGTCACAATACAACTCAATGCCATTCTCAATGCTAGGAACTACACCAAGCTCACCAATGAACTTTTTGATCCAAACGGCTTCCTTTCTTTGCATCGGTTACTGCAATATACTCGGCCTACGTTGTAGAATCCGCGATGGTACTGCGCTAGAGCTCTTCCAGCTCACAGCTCCTCCATTGAGACAAAATATGAAACAGATTGAGATCGGAAATCATCTTTGTCACTCTGGAAGCTTGCATCGGTGTATCCAGTAACAACCAACTCACTATCTCCACCATAAACCAAAAAATTATCCTTAGTCCTTCGCAAGTACTTAAGGATGTTTTTCGCTACAATCCAGTGCGCATCTCCTGGATTTGACTGGTATCTGCTGCATATACTCAAAGCATATGCAACATCCGGTCGAGTGCATATCATGGCATACATAATGGATCCTACAACAGAAGCATAGGGAACATTACTCATACGCTTGACCTCATCAGGACTCGAAGGACACTGAGTCTTGCCAAGTGCAATGTCATGTTGCATGGGAATGAAACCTCTTTTGGAGTTTTCCAGCTTGAACCTTGCAAGAACCTTATCAATATAAGTTTCCTGACTGAGCCCAATTAGCCTTTTCGATCTATCTCTATAGATCTTTATTCCCAATATGTACTCTGCCTCTCCTAGGTCTTTCATAGAGAAACAATTTTTAAGCCATTCCTTGACTGAATCAAGCATGGTCTTATCATTTCCTATGAGAAGTATGTCATCCACATACAAGACCAGAAAAGTAATACTACTCCCACTTAACTTCTTGTATACACAAGATTCCTCTTCATTTCTGAGAAAGCCAAATTTCTTGACTGCCTCATCAAATTTGAGGTTCCAACTCCTTGATGCTTGCTTTAGTCCATAAATGGACTTCTTAAGCTTGCATACCCTCCCTGGATTTTCTAGATCTTCAAAACCTTGAGGTTGTGTCATGTACACATCCTCTTTCAAGAACCCATTCAAGAAGGCGGTTTTGACATCCATCTGCCATATTTCATAGTCATGAAAGGCATTAATCGCAAGGATTATCCTAATGGACTTCAGCATGGCTACTGGTGAGAAGGTTTCATCATAGTCAATACCATGAATTTGTTTGAAACCTTTCGCCACCAACCTTGCTTTGAAAACACTAATGTTTCCATCCTTGTCTGTTTTCAACTTGAAAATCCATTTGCATCCAATGGGTTTTACCCCATCAGGCAAATCAACCAAGTCCCATACTTGATTTTCAGACATGGAATCCATTTCAGATTACATGGCCTCAAGCCATCTTTCGGAGTCTTGGCTCTCCAAAGCATCTTTGTGGCTAGTAGGTTCTTCTGATTCTAAAATCGTTATTTCAGAACTTTCAGTCAAAAGGAAATCAATATATCTCTTTGACGGAATGATGGTCCTACTAGACCTACGTTGGGGAACAACAGAAGAAGTTTCTACCTCATTAGGTTGAGTGACTTCGCACGGAGTATCTCCAAGTGGGACGGTAGGAGGTACGTGAATTGAATGCACCGCCTCCTGAGCATTTTCATGTCGGGCCGCCTCTGATGAGGTGTTAACCTCATCCATTTGTTGCTCATCTCGAATTTCTTCGAGATATACTTTTCTCCCACTTGTTTTTCTGGAAATAAACTCCTTTTCCAGAAAGACACCATTACGAGCAACAAACACTTTGTTTTCGCTTTGGTTGTAGAAGTAGTATCCCTTAGTCTCTTTTGGGTATCCCACAAAGAGACATTTATCGGATTTGGGTGAAAGCTTATCAGAAAGTAAACGTTTTACATAGGCTTCACAACCCCATATCCTTAGAAAAGACAATTTTGGAACGTTTCCAGTCCACATTTCATATGGTGTCTTTTCCACGGCTTTGGATGGTGCTCTGTTAAGTGTGAATGCCGCTGTTTCAAGCGCAAATCCCCAGAATGAAATAGGAAGATCAACAAGACTCATCATGGATCGAACCATATCAAGTAGAGTTCGATTCCTTCTTTCACAAACGCCATTTAACTGTGGTGTTCCTAGTGGAGTCCATTGTGAAAGTATTCCACAATCCTTTAAATGATCACCAAATTCTTGAGATAAATATTCACCACCACGATCGGATCGTAATGCCTTAATTTTCTTCCCAAGTTGGTTTTGTACTTCATTCTGGAATTCCTTAAATTTTTCAAAGGATTCCGACTTATGCCGCATGAGGTAAACAAATCTAAATCTGCTCACATCATCGGTAAAAGTAATGAAGTAACTGTACCCTCCCCTAGCCAACATCTATATGTATGAGGGCTAAAAGGTCATTGGCCCTTTCACTTGAACCTGTGAAAGGTGATTTTGTTATTTTTCCCATTAAGCAAAACTCACAAGTATCAAATGATTCGAAATCAAATGATTTGAGAATTCCATCTTTATGAATTAAGCTTCTCAATACGCTTTGAACTTATGTGGCCTAATCGACAATGCCATAGGTATGTCGGGTTCGAATCATTTGTTTTAGGTTTCTTGCTGTCTATGTTATAGTGGGTTTCTAAGTCTAGCACATATAAACCATTTGATAACTTAGCTGAGACATAGAATAAATCATTCAAATAAACAGAACAACAATTATTCTTAATTTGAAATGAAAAACCTTCCGAATCCAAAACCGGAATCGAAACAATATTCTTGGTAATAGTTGGAACATAATAACAATTATAAAGTTCTAATACTAAACCAGAAGGTAAAAGTAGACTACAATCTCCCACAACCAAAGCAGCAACTCGTGCTCCATTGCCCACGCGGAGGTCCACTTCTCCTTTGCTCAATGATCTACTTCTTTTTAGTGCCTGCACATTACAAATAATGTGAGATCCACACGCAGTATCAAATACCCATGAAGTAGAAGTAGATAAGTTAATCTCTATAACATAAATACCTGAAGTTGAAGCACCACTCTTCTTATCCTCCAGATACTTGGGGCAGTTCCTCTTCCAGTGGCCAATCTTATGGCATTGGAAGCACTCATGTAGTGCTGCAACTTTTGCCTTAGGAGTGGCCTTTGGCTTAGAAGTATCATCAGTGGCAACAACCTTGCCCTTGTTCTTCTTTAGAGGTGCCCCCTTTTTCTTGAATTGCTTGCCTTTCCTAACCATTAGAACATCCCTATGTTCAGGTTCAGCCGGCAAGCTCCTTTCAGCCTGAGTAAGCATACCATGCAACTCTTGCAAGGTAGCCTCCCCTCCTTGCATGTAAAAGTTCAACTGAAAGTTTTGAAAATTTTCAGGCAAGGATTTGATCACAATATCAGTTGCTAGTTCGGGGGGATAAGGGAAGCCCAATTTTTCCATGATCTGAAAGTGTCCAATCATATTGAACACATGCGGACCAACGGGTTTTCCTTTTCCCAACTTGCACTCCAGCAACTTACAATGAGCTTCAAACCTCTCCAGCCTCGCGTTCTTCTGAAACATAGTTTTCGTTTGTTGGAGGATGGAATAGGCGTCCGGACCATCAAAACGTTTTTGAAATTACGGTTCCATGCAAGCAAGCATCAAACATGTTACTTGCACGTGAATTTGCCTCAATGGTTTGTCTTGCTCTCCTTTCAATTTGGAGTAGCGGTGTCTAGCGGGGATTCGGGGAGAGGATTATCAAGAACACTTTCCCCTTCCTTCGGCTCACGAGAACGATTCTCACGGCCATTTCCCATTCTAGGAAGTTATGAGCGGTTAGTTTGTCATTTTCGAGTAAATAGCGCAAATTAAAACCGAGGTGGTGGTTGTTGTTTGAACCGGGACATGATAACTACAACAAGAGAATAAGAAAGCAAGATTCAATCAATGTTTATCAAGAAAGCAAGCAATTAAACAAATTTTAATTAACTACTACCCTTTATTCAAAATAAGAGTCCCCTATTGAATAAAGAAACACCAAGATCCCCTCCCACTACAATCAAACGGACTTTGGCCCTGCCTTCAATTTATAGTAGTTGAGGTAAGTAAACACTTTACTAATTATAACTAATTATAATTCTTTGTAGATAGGTTAACAACTCCTTGTTTACTCCTATCTCTTAGCTTCAAAACCCAAAACTTTGTCTTTTGATGATTTTGTTGAGTTAAACCAAACATTAACATGTAAGTTTCAAAAACCTACTCTACTATCCCCGGATAAAATGAGCAACACCCTGCTTTGGCAGAACCTATTACTCACTATCTAAGGCGTTATAGGTGTTGTTTGAAAAAGCAATTAAACTCAATATTACATGTTGGGGACCTAAGTTTACTATGTTGGTTAATTAAAAGTGAACACATAACATAAATAACCACACATATAAACTTAAACAAGCATTTAAACATGTTAAACGCTTAAATAAATATAAGCATAATTAAAAGTGATCCTAGTATGGCCCCTAAACCTTATAAAACTAATCTTCATGAATTCTTCCTTGAATCTTTATGGATCTCCATCCTTGATTCTCCATGGAACTTCATTCTTGATTACATATCATTTATAATTTAAATGCCTAATTTAAATAACTAAAATTTAAATTACAAAAATACAAACGATACGCAGATCGTATTTGATTTACATAAAATTTAACGATGCGCAGATCGTATTTTCTATCCTAATTTTGGGCCATACTAGTCACAACATGCAAAATATAATATCATACATATTATATTAAGCATTCATGCATTTATAATATCATAATAAAATAAATATTAAAAATCACTTATTAACAATTAATAAGCAAAGAAAACATGTCATTTACAAATGAACAATTAATAGTAAACATGCCAACTTATTTAAATTATAACTAAAAGATCAACTTTCTATTATTTTCATTCAATTAGGAATTTAAAAGACATTAATCAAATTAAGTTTTAATTTGCATTATTGGAATTATAATGAAGCTCAACAAATCCCAAAATTGTAGAGAAAACTTTTTTTTTTTTTAATAAATTGCAGTCAAGGAACTGCAAGGGAGTGAGAGAATTTCACGGAGGAAACCCGAGCAATTCAAACACATCCCACGAACCAGCCGAGAATATCGGCTTTCTTCCTTCAGATTCGAACTAGTGGCCAACCTCAGCCACGAATCATGAAGACCTTCAACAATTTGAAGATCTCCCATGAATTCATCAGGATCTTCAACATCTTGAAGATCTGCCACGGCAGTAGAGGTGAATCCCACCACCGCAGCAACCGCCGGGCAACTCGAGGCCGGCCCGGCCACGACGCCTTGGCCCGGCCGCGGCGGCCGCCGGCTTCGTAGAGCGCTCAGGTCACGCCCACCGCGCAAGGCGAAGCCCGACCACCGCGAACCTTTCTTCTCCACCCTTTCACACACCATGCACCACCCACAACCACTTGTGGCCGGACCGGAATGCGACGCGCCACCCAGTAGTGGTTTGACGATCAATTGCTTCAAAACATTGTAACAATTACGGGAATTGAAGGTGATTGCTTTGTGATTGAGTTCGAATTTTTTTTTGTTTGCAAAATTAAAGGAATTATTTCATGAACCGATTCATCGAAACAAATTTCCACGATTTTAAGCGAGATTTTGGTTTAATCTCTTTGTACACAAAAAAACAAATTAAAGTAAAATCAAATTAGTCCAAAACGTGTGAAACATGAAGGTCAAAACTTGTTTTCAGATTCTACAAAGAGGAGATTCGAGCTTTATTATACTTTAAATAAAATATTAAACAATTCCAATCAATTAATATCACCATATTAATTATGCAAATTAACCCATACATAAATTCCTCTCTAATTGAATAAAAATTAATCAAAATAGCACATGAACATATGATCATAAAATATTATGCAAGAGGCAAAACTGATACCACTGTAGGAACATATAGATGCATATAGCGGAATTTCAGGAAACAAATTTCCTAACATCTATCACAAGATCGCATGCATAACATAAATATGAATCATATTATAAGGAAAAGAATTTACAACCTTTGTAGCGTGTTTTCCACTTAGGATTGCAAGTGCTAAAGATCAAAGAACAAACAATTGATGTCCCTCTACTTAGTCCACGAGCACCAATTGAATTCCCACGTTTGCTAGAACGGAAGAGGATGAACAGATTTCACTCTCTTACTTTTTAGGGAGGGTGGCCGGATTTTCCAAAGGGAAATAATAGGGTTTTTCTCTCTCTTTTCAGTTTGAAAGTTACTGTCAAATTGAACGTTCTATTCCTCTCTCCTATTATAACCTTTTATAATAGTAGGAGAATAAAATAAGAGAGAGACCTAACCTAACCTAACCCTACTTTCTCCTATTGGCCGGTTTCCTTACTTCAATTAGTTACTACAATGTGTGACCTCATAGGATTAGGTTAACTTAGTTGTAGGTTCAATCAATATTGTTCTACTAACCAACATTTATTCTCTAGCAAGTAAATGTGATTACTAAACTAACGTAATTAATTATCTCTATAATAATTCCTTTTATATTTAGTAATTGCCGGGATGTCTAAGGACATATTCCTTCAGTTGGGTTAAAGGTACAAGAAAATCAATTTCATTGCTTTTTTGCATGCCACTAACCGACTATTTGCTGCATTTGATGACAAATTAGTTAGTAATGTGACTTTGAACAAATTGAAGATTAATTAGGAAGATGAAAATGGATGTAGAAAAATGGGTTGAAGCTTCTACTGGATGTTAAAGAAACAGGGCAACAAGATGTATTTCTTATCTTTCTTACTCTTCAAAAGTGTATTTGTAAGTATCCTAATTTCTAATCATTCTAAAGCTACTGCACACAATTTACTAGCAATAAATAAGAGGGGGAGTTAGTTTCTTTTACTCATGGTTTGTTATTGACTCTAATAGTTTGTTTTTAATTTACATATTCATTCTGAAATCTGAATTTTGCTTATGAATTGTGTGATTGTAGATATAAACATTCCCGTGTGCATTGTACTTCATCATGGTGGAAAATGGATACACAACCCTATATTTAATTATGTAGTAGGGGATACGAAGTTAATAAATACAAAGCGTCTTGGATGGATCAGGTTGACAATAATTTATTGTGCCTCCAAACTGACTTTACCACACAAAAATTGACTATATTAGAAAAAAAAACCAACTATATCATACGAGAACTAACTATATCAGAATATGAACTATATCATACAAAAATTGACTATATAAAAGGTGATTATATCATACAAAAATCGACTATATCAAATGACTATATCATATAATTTTCGGTGCATAATAAGTTATTAGGAAGCCGGTGCATTCAAGTTTCTTTTAATCAATGACCTTCCCCTTGATTTTAATGCAAGTTACTTGTTATCAACTTATTAGGAAATGACGATGTGATTAAGCTATACTATTTGATCCTTTGAAAGATCGTCAATCTATGGTTAGGTTCTTAGGATATGATGACACAACTTATGACAGTCACATAATACTTAATTTTATTATTCATGAGTTCCACTTAACTAATCTTTGATTTAAAAACAGGCTACAAAAGAGATTTTTGGAAGATTGAACTCTTGTAAACAAGAAAATGGAGAATATTGGATGAAGGATGAATAGTAGAAGAGCAAAAAATTTTGGGTCTTGTTTTATTTACAAAATGAAGTTCCCTTTACTTCTTTTTTATGGAACTTTGCACTATACTTTTGGCTTGCTTTTAAGATGCTTCTAACAATTATATTTTGGATAATTTTTTTTTTCAAGATTTAAAATGTGCTCGGGTAAGTTAACGGTAAGTTAACTAAGTTTGGAGTCCTTCTTTTACCCTTAATTCCCTTCTTAAAAGATAGATAAAGAGAAAATAGTTCGTAATTCAATATTTTAGAGAGAGAAACATCAAATAACCTATAAGACTAGTTATTAGGCTCTTAAATCGTTTAGAATCCATGCATCCTATACACCACGGAAGACTACTAGGACCATGAACTGAACTTCATTCGAAATCCTCGAAAGATCACCTAATTAACTTACACAATGATATATAGCAGAGCACCCTAATGCTAAAAGACCTCTTATCCTCCATTTTCTTTTGTTAGTTGTTCCTGTATTTCTTATTGGGAAATTTCAATATGTTGTTCCTATTTTGAATCTTTCCATAAATAATATAATTTATGAATTAAATTTTCTACTTAGTTTTATGTTGCAATAAATGTGTTATTACTATTTAGTAGTCATTTTTTACCTTTTAACCCCTCAAACTTTTGCCTAGTTGGTTGTGTCTAACATAGAGTAACTCAAAGAAGCAATAAATGTGCTCACACTAGTTTGTAGTTACTTTACTTGTTTACCCCTCGAACTTTTTGTATCATTGGTTGTCTAACATATAATAACTCAAAAGGGCTAGAATTTTTATTTTTAGTTAATTTAATTTTATTTAAAATAGTGGAATCTTGTCTATTTTTTGAGTTGCATTGGTTTCTTCCCCGATTCGAAATAGGAACAACAAAAGAAAACGGATGGAGTACTATATAATGAAGTATTAAAACTCCTAATAAGATGGGTTGTTATCATCTATCAAACTTTCGACCTCCACCACTTTGAAAATATAAAAGTACCATGTTATAATAATATTCTTAGGTGTGAAGGTTCACCTTGTCTTCACCGTGCTCGTTGCAAGCGCAAAACCGGGGAGTTCTATCCCTTGTGATGTGTCCCCTCCTCCCTTTAAGAAACTTAGTACTAATGTGTTAGTCGATAAAGGTTGTAGTAGGTTTAGTTTGTCGACCCATGCAATGACGAGTTATCGCTCGTCTAAACTCATGGGTTAACTTGTCTGTTGTTTTGTTGTAGTTACTTGTTGCCAAAAAAAAAAAATTCTTAGGTATCCATTATTATAGGGAAACGAAGGATCCTATTATTATAGCTTGCATTGTCATTCTAGTATTTAGTTATATTTCCTCAACAAAATCTACATCAATTAAGAGAATCTTGTGAATTTATGCGAAGAAACAACAAGATGAGACTAGACCTTCTTTTTCTTTAATCTTTCTCTTTTCTTTCTTTTTCAGCTCCTTTTTGTTTTTGGTGGCTCTAGCTCTCTCATTCTATTAGTAGCAGCAATAAATTGTATTGCAAGAGCCTTTTAGGAGTTGCAAAGGGCTGTCTAGAAATATCAATTCGAGAAGCTTCTTAAGAAAGCTTCATAAGACATTTGATTCATTCAAGGGAATTAGGTTCCTGCTTCCAACATCAGCCAGACAACCACTATTAACAATATACGTGCACATACCCACTATTAACAATCTATGTGCACATACCCAAAAGCTCATCTATGTGCATGCATGTATGGATTGATTGATCGAGCAATATAATTGACGTAAGGATATACTTCCTTCATTCTCAATTAATTATATAAACACCTATTCTACAATTTTCGGTATTACTATTAACCATTTATATCTACATTAATAATATACTATAAAATTTATATATAGGTTGTATATATCTCAAAAATAGCATGTATAAAGTTATAGCTTACATGTTCGTATTATTATACATAGGGAGTACGTACTTTGTAAAAAGAAACTAAATTTGAAAAGTTTCGGTATCATTATATTAACCTTATGGGTTTCTCCTCCTCTAATTTGTTCTTCTGAGTTCTGATTATCTTCACACATTCTCTCCAACAATGAACGTGCATTGCTTAGAGGGAGTGAGCAATATTCTCCTCTTGCTAATGGTAATTGAGACGCGCAAATTAAAATTGTCTACTTTCCCTATAACACGCAGTCACGCACCACCCCAAAACCTTAAATTCAAACTTTACAATATAAAACATCAACAAGACAACAACGGGTTAGACATCCCGAAAACCTGTTCTTGAAGTAAGTGGGTAAAGTAAGTATATTTTTAGGTTAAAAATGTAACATCATACATAAAATTAACTCATTTCAATAAAGTGGATCCCAAATTTCACTAACTTGTTGAATTAAATTAACTTTTACCAACTCTATTAACAATACAATCATTATCTTAAGTTTATATTTTTATTTATTTTTGGTAAGGAGAAACAACACACTAAACCAACAGTTTTCATTATATTGGACAACTAATTTAACTTCATTAAAAGTATGAGAGAAGGTCAAGGATATCCCCATCCCAAAGAACCCCTACTTGGTTTGATATCATGACCTTGTAATCATATTTAGTATTATTCCTTGCTGCTAAATCATTTACTCTTGGTAATTGGTACGACCATATGATACATTATTAATTAATCCGAATTTTTTTTCTCCGTATATGTTTACCCTGTGTATAGTGTTTATATTTTGAGAAAATATTCTTCTTTTATAGTATTTTATTTTTGTTGGAAAAAACTTAATAATCTAGAACAGTTAAGCTCTAATAATATGACTAATTTGAATCATAGTGGGGGTAAACCCAATCGGAGACAAAGCTTTTTGAATAAGTATTCGCTTCAAGACTCATAAATATATAAAGGGTTTGGTCTTTTCAACTTATATTTACTTATATGAACTTATTTGGACTTATTAGAACTTATTTCTTAGTGTGTCAAACCTTATTTTTACTTATTTTTTTTGAATTGAACATATCAGACTGTGTTAGTCCTTATTAAACCAAATTGAACTTATTTTTCCTTAAAAAAATCTAAAACAAGATAAAGGGACATACGGTAAGAATGTATGGTTGATACTTTTTTTAAGTCCCCCACTGTGAACCCCTTGGTAAGGAGAAAGGGCCTCTGAAAGACCTCCTTGTCACCATCACCAAAGACACTTAAGAGTAGAGGGATATAAAGGAATCTCTACTCTCAAATACAAGTAGGTAGCGGAGTTCAAACTTGTGACTTAAGGTGAGTTTCCCACCACCTCCACCAAGCAAGCTTATTACGTATAATTGATACTTGTACATTTCTTACTTTACCACTTATCCAAATACTTGTACATTACTCCTTTTTAGGAAGCCCAACATAAAAAACCTTAATAAAGGGATCTTTCTAGATTTTGATGAAAAAAAGCAAGAAAGAGAGGAGGTGGTGTGGAAGATGGGTTGCATTAATGATGATCTTCTTTTCTCTTCTTCACCAGATCACAACTTTTAAGGAGAAGGGGGTATGTGGGATAGAGGGTGGGAACTGGGAAGTATATATGGCTACTTCCGTCGAAGAAAATGGCTTATTATAGTAAAAAAAGACTCCTTTTAATTTTTATGTTATAATATTTTCTTTATTTTTTTCTTCTATCGCATCATTTTATCATTCACAATATTCATGTATTAGCTCTGATTTCAATCTACAAAAAAATTGTATTAGCTTTGATTGAAATGCTTTGACTAGTGTTAAAAACGAATACTAATAATTAAGATGTTAGATTTATCTCAGTATATATGTTGAAAATACCAACAATTTAAATTTTAGAGTAAAGAAAGTATATGAAGCTGAAACGGATAAGAATTTAATACCCTTGAATACACATCAGAACCAGAAAAGTTGGGTGACACATACAAACATAGAAATGATTGCAATGCCAAACATGCTTTCTCAGCTTTCCACAAAGCTGAGTAAGAAGAGCATTTCAGTATGCGTGGAGTTTTTTGATTGGTAGCGTTAAGTAAATCGTTGACTAGGCTTAGCTACTTGGGAAAAAAATTAAGCACTTGGGCAAAATAATGAATACTCACTTACTATCCAAAACTTGAGAAGATAAGAACAAGTATTTCCATGTAATCAAAAGTAGATAGATCTCCTTTATTGTAACATTTCAGAATTACTATTAGATTGAATTGCATTTGTACAAGGTGGATATTAAAGTTGAGAGATATACGCACTTTAGGCCAATCCAACCATGCACTTTAAAATTAAGGTATCCATTTGGTTGATCGAAGGAAGTAGAATTTTCTAGGATTTTTTTTCCCCTCATGTACTAGGTAGTGGAAAATATTATTTGATTTTGAATATGGGAAGTTAATTCCCTTTCGAAGTTCCACTCAGCAAATGGGACATAGGTAAGCAACTTTTTTCATTTCGTGGGGAGTGAAACTTCCTACAATGTGTAATTTCTCATGTTTTCGTCAACAAAAAAAACCACTATTGTCCACTTTCTAGCTAGGAAATTATACTTCGTATGAGTTTTTATGTCAACCAAACAAAACCAAACAATGAATCACGATTTTCGTCAGCTCTAACATATATAATGATAAATGGGTGTATGAGCATAGGCTCATTAGAATAAGGTTTGACCACATACAGGTTTAAGAAGGTTATATATTTAACTTCTATCATAATAGCAATTGCAAATAGATGGAGTAGCTGACTATACTTATGTGTTAGTCATTTTCCTTATTCGAAGTGGACAAACTCATATGTAGATTACACCTCAATACCCCCTTGTTTTTCTGCTCATCTGTTTCTTCTTACCATTTGGAAATAGCAAACAATCTCTTATACCCTATTCTACACTTCCAACATAAACTTTAATGACCTCAACTTAGAGCAAATCGATTCTACTAGGCTTCGAGCTCTAAACAGATTTTCAAATCATCATCTCTATCTTGCATTCTCCAAATCAAAGGTTATCCCTTCCTTCTGTTTTTTTGAACTAATAATGGGGCTAGGATTTGGCATCGGTTCCAATACTATGATAAGTTGGCTTATAATTAAGTAATTAGTACTAATAGATAAAGTTGTATGCTAGACTTATATATTAGCCATCAATCCATCATATATCCTCATGCTTCTTCAATATGGTAAAAACTCAATGTAGGTTTCCCCTTAAAATATATGATCTTATGGAAGCCTTTTTACAGTATTTTCTAAAAGTAAAGATAAGCTGAATAGGATGTTACCTAAGTGGCTAAGTATGAGTTTTCAATTGCTATAACTTATGCGAACTTTCCTTTTTAGCTATAATATTATCCAATTTTTTTTGTTAAACTAATCAGATTAAATTTATCAAACTTTATTAGAACTTTTTACAAACTTTTTTTAAATAACATTGAAACTTATTTCGACTTATTTAAAAATAAGTCAAAATAAGTTGAACTTAATTAACAACTAACACAACTGTATCCTCTAAATAAAGTGAATAAAGATCAAAGTAGGTCAGATTAAAGAAATGCAAATTTAGACTATCGTGTTTTTTTAATCTTCTCAATAGGGATGTTGTACTTATGAAACATTGTTATTTAAAAAATAAAAAAAAGCAAAGGAAATGGTTAGTTGTTATAGGCGTTATAATAAAAACAGCAAAAAGAACGACTATTCTCAACAAGCGTTTGATAATTAAGAACGCAGTGTAATTAGATAATCGTTCTCTTTGCTATATCAAACAAAACCTGTGTACCACGCACGAGTTCTCTTAACCAAATAGTATGTTAACAAAACCTGTTAATGCAGATAATTGACCAATAATATCTTTAATTACGATTAACAAATAAGTAAAATTATAAAAAAAATTAGACATCTTTAGAAAATACTATGTGTCAAGACAAATATAAAGCCAACACAAATTATTAGAATAGGTATGTTAAAATTAGACAAACCCAATACTGAATTTTTCTAACAAACCCATTTCATTTCACTCTAACCCAACACTATCCTAGTCATTCCTTCTCTTCTCCTTCCTTTGTTTTCTTGATTCTCGAACTACAACAGACAATTTCAAAAAATAATTCGGTAGTACCGAACGGATTAAACTAGTCACTAAATGGATCCTGCTAGTCATTGAATTGGTTAGAGAATATCATCACCTAGCTAGATTGATTCCGTTTGGTGTAGAGCAAAGGTGGGATCCTGCTGAGGTGTCTCCTTATGTTCTTATGGACATTTTGTCCACTGATTAATATATGCACCTACTACTTTCCCCTCAAAAAAAAAAATTGGTTACGAAATAGATTAAACTAGTCACTATATTAAAAAAGGTAACATGTTGTCTTCTTTATATTGGGCTTGGGCTGTGCCTAATTTTAAAATAAAAATATGCGGTCTTTTACAAGACCAACTGTAAAGCCAAAATACAAAGTTGTATTAATTATAATGTTCTTCATATATAAGTAGACATGAATAATATCTTCTCAATTCCAAAATTTAAGCAACATATTTTGGTGAAACAAACAAGCACGGATAAAGTTTTTTTTAAGGTAAGGATTTTCCAATGCAACATTTGATATTGTCAAGAGAATAGTTATACTTAGCTTTATGCTTTTCGTAATTCTTGTAACAATTGCAACTTCATGGTCAAATTTTACGAAAATTGACTAGGAATTCTCACCATTATAGAATTACTTCATACGAGAAAAACAATAGTTCTGTGAATATTAGATTCATGTCAAATATATACCCCCTCTGTTTTTTTATTTGCTACATGGTTATTGCGCGGTTTTCAAGACGTTTTTTAACCGTTAATATCTCTTATTTCATTTAAGTAAAAATTATAAAAATTTGATATTATGAATCTACACATCGAGACGAATCTAACAAGACCATACATAACTATATTTTTACTTATAAAAAATCAAAATAAACGGTCAAAATTAGTGGTTCATTTCCCAAAACAACAATATAATAAATACTCCCTCCGTCCCAAAATATAGTTCCCATTACCCTTTTTTCACGGTAATTTATGCAAGTAGAATCTAAGAAAGATAGTAAAGATTTTTTGTTTATTTAAATAAATATTGTATGGGAAAAGATGATTTTAGGAGAGATAATGGAGAATAATTGGTGAAAGAGCATTAATTGTAACACTTGGGTTGAAAAAACAAAGCAAAAAACAAAATTCAAGAAGCAAATAAATAATGGGATACAGTTTTTCTAGATAAATTACGGAAAAATGTAAAACTAAATATGAAAATAAAAACTATATTTTGGAACACCCAAAATGAAAATAAGAACTATATTTTAAAATGGAGGGAGTAAAAAAAACAGAGGGAGTAATTTTCAAATACCAAATTTTCATAAGCAATTGTAGGAAAAAATTGCATATGTACATGCCTTGATAATGGTGACTGAAAATCTCTACCCTTCTCTAAATTCTTAGTCAATTGCCAATTCTAAAACATTAATTAATTTCGTGCAATATGCTTTAATTTTCAAAAAGTAGTCATAATTATGATTTAGTGGATGTGGGCTTATAGTAAAGTTTCACTAGAAAAAGAATTCAACCTTCAACATCCTTCACCATCCATGATTCCATTCCATTAGCTAAAAGCCAAACTACACTTTACAATAAAAAGGGGGTTGTATGCATTAAACAAAGAACTTACTAGTGTAGTAAGTACCATTTACCAATCACCAATTTTTAAGCTCTAACTTTAAAATTAAAACCTAAGAAGTTAAGAAAAAAAAAATACACCAACATTGAAGGGACCCCTTATTTCTCCTCAAATTGGTTCCTAAATTATAAAGATTATACACATTAGTAGTAGTAGTTAAATTACCAAAATTACCCCCACCTTATACCGAGTTGTATATTCCTTTTTTTTTTTCTTCTCACATAACCGAGCATGCATTTGGGTTTTCATCACTAAACATCTCGAAAGTATCAGACGGTGGAACTGCGTGCGGATTCCAATCCAACGGCGCAGGCGCCTCCACGTCACCCCCTTGGTGTACATACGCGTAAGAATACGGTGCAGGCGCAGAGTAGTACGCCGCACTGTAACTGCTGCTAGGATACGCCGTGTTGTAACTCACCGCGTAAACCGGTGGTGGATGAGCCGGCGCATAGTAACTCGTCGGCGGGTACTCGCACACCCGGCTGTTCACCGCTAGCCGGGCTGGGCCCATACTCTCCGGGCCCGGGTTCGGGTTTGGGCTCGGAGGAGTGGGCTGTGGTTCGGTGGGCTGCGGCCCACCATTACTACCCACCTGCTCCGTAACAACACTTGCTACAACTTCACCATTATTATTATTATTACCACCATTGTTGTTGCTGGTGTTGTTGTTGGGGTTGGGAGTGTTATTACCATTTTGCCCTTTCTTCTTCTTTTTCTTCTTCTTAGCACCTCCGCCGGCGCCGGAGTTATTTCCCGGTGGTTTTGGAGAATCTCCGGCGACCGGAATATTCTCTTGGAATCTCACTTCTTTCACTTGTTGTTGTTGTTGTTGTTCTGGTTGTTGCGCTGAATTGTCAACACCTTTTTGAGGTTCACCACTGTTTCTCTGTTGTTGTTCAACGTTTGGGTTTTGGTTTTGGTTTTCTTGTTGTTGTTGTTGTTGTTCGTTCATTTGTTGTTCGTTTTTGTTGGGGTTTTTCTGAGAATCAGGCCATAACTCTGCATGTTTACCAGATTTTTCAAGCTTTCTTAAGAGAGTGTTTGCATCAACGTTTCCTGTAACGACTACTTTGTGTTGTCTCGTATCCACATCTATCATGTAAACTCCTGAAATTTTATAAACATGATAATAAATTCTCTAGAAATTCAACATTTTTTTCTGTGAAAATAACAGAGACCCACATGAAAAGAAAAAAGAGCTCATATTTTCACAAATATTCAAAATTTGAGAATTTATAACAAAGACCAACATGAAAAAATTTAAATTTTAAAGCATAGACTTAAAAAAATGTGAGAAATTTATCAAACCCATATCAATTTTTGGACTTTTTATTATGGGAAAAGAGAGATTACCTTCAACACTGTGAAGAATTTTCTTGACTTTTCGTTTGCAACCTTCACAGTGAATGGAGACTTTCAAGACCCATGTCTGAAGAGAAAAAAACAGAGCAAAAAAAAAGTTAGAAACTTGCAACTACAAAAGCGAAAAAAGAAAAAAACAAATGAAAAAAGAAGGGTTGAAAAATGAACCTTATATTTGAGAGGTTCAGAATTTTCTTGATCAGGTTCAGTTGGAAGTGCAGCCATTGAAAGTGAAGAGAGAGAAAATATGGAATTATAAAGTGTTGATGAATGATGATGAAGTTAGCAAAGAGAAGGTAAAGAGTTGAGAGAAGCAAATTCTGACAAAAGAAGAAGGGAATAAATGGAGTCAGTGGAGGAAATTAGAATAGGATGGGAGGCTTTTATGTGATGAGAGAAAGAGAAAGTGGTGCTAAAAAAAAATCCCTCTAATACTACTACTAATACACTTTTTTTTTAATCTTTTTGCTGTTTTTTTTCTCTTATTTTAAATTTTTGTTTAGTTGCACACTTGCATGAATTTACTTTAAATTTGTATGGTTTGAATTTGACACCTGGCATTTGTGCCCCATTATTATTGCTACCTAGAACTATTTAATTGTTTTAAAGAAAGATTAATTCTACGGTTTTTTTACCATATACCCCCGACAAATTAAAAAATTCACCATATACCCTCAATGTTCCAAAAATTCACCATATACCCTTGAGTTTTCGAAAACATTCATGAAATGCCCTTTTTCTAACTTCCGTTAACTCTCCGTTAGCTTTATTTACGATTTTGCCATTACTAACCCTAAACCCTAATTCTAATCTAACCCTAACCCTAATCTAACCCTTACCCTTACCCTAATCCTAAACCTAAACCCTTACCCTTACACTAAACCCTAACCCACCCGGCCCACCACCCCTCCACCCCCCAGCCCCAACCCCCCACCCCCTCCCCCTCCCTCCACCGCCGCATCCCCTCTCCCTTCCACCGCCGCATCCCCCCCCCCTCCCTCTCCCCTCCGTCGCAGCCCCCTCCCCCACTCTCTCCCGCAGCCCCCCGCAACCCGCGTAGCCCGAAATTCGAAAGCCCCCCACCCCTCCTCATCCCCTCCACCGCCGCATCCCCCTACCCCTCCCCTCCACCGCAGCCAGCGGCCAGCCCACCGGCTTCCCCCCGCCTCGCAGCGGCGCGGCCACCCTATACCCACCCTCGAATGATTTCGTCTTCCTCTTCGCTCCCTCGATCCGGGTTGCTCGGATCCGGGTTGAATTTTCACCGCCAAGGGAAGAGAGAGAAGCGGTGCATCGGCATCTCATTTGTTCCAAAAATTCTAGTGGGAAGGGGGTGGGGTGGGGAAATCGACGGGGAGAGGGGGAGGGTGGGGTTAGGGGAATTCGACGGGGAGAGGGGAAGGGTGGGGTTAGGGGATTCGACTGGGGGGGGGGAGGGGGGGGTAATCGACTGAGAGAGGGGGGTGGGGAAATCGACTGTGGAAGGGGAAGGGAGGTGGGGAATCGACGAGGAGGGGGAAGGGATGGGGGCCCGCCAGGTGGGTGGAGGAGGGGAGGGGGGGGGCGGGGTGGGGTGGAGGGGGAGGGGGTGGGGGGTTGGGGTTGGGTGGAGGAGTGGGGGTTAGATTAGGGTTAGGGTAAGGGTTAGGGTTAGATTAGGGTTAGGGTTAGATTAGAATTAGGGTTAGGGCTTAATGATGGCAAAATCGTAAATAAACCTAACGGTGAGTTAACGGAAGTTAGAAAAAGGGCATTTGGTGAACGTTTTAAAAAACTCAAGGGTATATGGTGAATTTTTGAAACATTGAGGGTATATGGTGAATTTTTTAATTTGTCGGGGGTATATGGTGAAAAAACCGTTAATTCTAATAATCCAACCTTTGGGTCATTCGCTCAAATTAATCCCACCTTTTGATTATTTTTTAATAATCCAACCTTTTAACATGATATGCTCATATTGAACCGTGACCTGTTAAGAAAGGTTGATCACCAGTACAATAGGTTAATTGTACACGTGTCTTATTCTAATTCGTTCTAATTTAAATTAATCAATTTTAACTTTAATTAACATAACTAAAACTAATCTAACTAATAAGCTAACTACCAATGATACCACCCCCAACAACACCACCACCACCACCTTCAAGTGTCAACAACACCGCCACCACCTTCAAGTGTCAACAACACCGCCACCACCATTGTCAACAACACCACCAGGCCACCACCACTTGCACCCCTCTCTAACTCCACCACCAACAATCCACCTTCTCCAACCTGTCTTTCTCTCTTCTCCCCATCACAAACCAACACCCAAACCAACCCTAGCTCCACCCCCACCTACAAAAATCAACCCAAAAACCCCCAACTACCACCTAGTTCGTCCAGACCTGCACACACCACCACCACAACCCATCACCATCACCTCTTTCTTCCTCCTTCGCAAGCCATCACCACCCACTTCCTCTTTCTCCCTCCTACGCAAGCAATCTATCGGCGTCAATTGGAACAGCGCTCCGCGCAAGAAGAGAGCGTAACTCGTCTTCCAGCTTAGACATGGCAAAATGAACAACATATTCAGCGCAACCGATGAAGGTAGGGTTTTGCTGGAGTTTGCGATCGACGATCAAATCGAGAACGTCGGCGATAGCACTTAGCAACCGTAAATTCGCGCAGAATCGTCGGGGGAATAGGTGAAGTGGATGTTGTTGTTGTCGTGTCGGGGAGGAGTGGGGGTGCCTCACGACCCACAAGGGAGGGGGGGAGGGAATTCTCACAAAGCGGGGTTGGGGTTCACTGTGGGATTGGGAGAGGGCTGGTAGGGGTTGTTTGCACGGGTTGTTTGCAGGGGGTGTGGAGGGGGTAGGGTAGGGGTGTTGGTGAATGGTGGGTACTGAGGCCTGAGGGGTGGTGAGGGGGAACAAGAGAGTAATGGAGGTAAAAGAGAAGAACAAGGGAGAAATAATAGATTAGAGATGAAAAAAGAAACTTGGAAAAAAAAATTATTTTACAACTTCAACAGGTTACCGGTCTTACGGTTCAATATGAGCATATCATGATAAAAGGTTGGATTATTAAAAAATAATCAAAAAGTGGGATTAATTTGAGTGAACTGCCCAAAGGTTGGATTATTATAATCATTTTTTCCTTGTTTTAATGGTTTTTTCTTAGTACTTATGTTTTACAATAATTATTTGATGTTTTGTTTGAGATTTTGTTGTTAATAGCTGGGAATTTGTTGCGGGAAAGTGAAGATTTTGTTGTTCCAAAGCTGAGCTTCAAATATTATTGTTCTGATTTCAGTACTTTATATGTTTCTTTGGTTAACCTGAAGAGCTAGGATGTTAAATGATCAACTTAACCAAAAATTTAACTAATGATTGAAGTTTCAATAATAGCTTTACACTATCGCGCCTCCTCACGTGAGAACCCTTTAAATATTTCCCTTAGAAGGGAGGGGTGGATGAATTTAAACCAGTGACCTTAGTGTGAAGCTGACTCTGATACCATGTTAATGACCAAACCAAAAGTTTTTAGCTGATGATTGGAGTCTTAGAAATAGTTTTACACTCTATCATAGGATTATTTTATTGATATAATTATAGAAATTTATGTTATTTGGAAGTCATATATCCTACTTATTTATGTCTAAATGAAACTTTTCATTTGAAGTTTAATACAACAATTTCTTGCATATGTGCGTAAGACGTAAGGGAGTACTTCTACGTGAGCATGTACAATACTAATGGCTCTCCATTTAACTCTCCATTATTCTCTCTCTTCAAGCTACTCTAAAAAACTATATCTAAAAAAATACCCAACAACAATAAAGCTCTTTAAAGAGCTTTCCATTGTATATTTCACTATGTAATGGTCCCCATGTCAATTAGTGAAACTCATTCTTTTGTGCCATATGTCATTAATTGATATTGGTTGGGGAAGTAGAGAGTCACTTCCCATTTTTCCGAGACGGTATCTCCTCCAAGAGACACTTTTCAAAGTGTCTCCATGGAGCTACACTCAAGAGTCCCATTATTGGATAAGAGATAGCTCCCCAATAATACTTCCAGCTCCTTAAGTAGTCTCCAAGACTTGGTTCTTTTAAGACTAGGTTGGTGGATTAGTGCATGAAATGATCCATTTCCTTATTCCCCCACCGATATTCAAAGAAACCCAAGTTGTTTGTTATGGAATCACAATCCAGCTCCCAAGCTTGCTCTCTCTTCTCCTCTCTCAGCATGGTCTCCCCTCACCGCCGGTTGTTTGAAATGGAATGTTGACGCCTCCTTCAATCCTCGCTTTGATAGAGCATCAATTGGGGGGGTCTTACACAACCACCCTGGTCACTTCATGTGCCTCTTCTCATGCCCAATCCATACCATGGAGATAAATAGTGCTTAAGTGCTTGCCATTCATAGGGCAATCTCGATCTCCTTTGCTTATGAATCCCTTAGAAATGCCTCAATCCACCTTGAATCCGACTCAGTGAACGCGGTCTCTTGGTGCAATAACAGTGATGGTGGTCCTTGGAATTTGAATTTTCACATGAACTTCATTCGATGTTCGAGCAAGTCTGGTCTGAAGATCAAAATCGTTCACAAGGATCGATCCTCAAATTCTATTGCGGATGCGTTGGCAAAGCAAGGCCTTCTCAGGCTTGATTATTTTGTAGCTTGGTTGTAATCTTCCTTTTCTCCCTCCAGACTATCTGATGTAGCTGGATGTTTTAGCCTTGGTGAATTGGGTTGTAATCGCTTGTTTTTAGCCTTGTATCCTTGGACTATTATGGCCAGATGGATGTGCCAAGAACTAATGAAAAAATCCTCAATTATAAAAAAAAAAGGAGAGATAGCTTTTCATCTTCTCTTTCTTTAGAGAGCTAGTTGGAGAGCCCCATTGTACATGGGAGAGCAGTTGGAGAGCCCTTCCAAGAGCCCCATTGTACATGCTCAGCTTTTTCCATCTCGACTTAGATTCAATTACTTCGATGCGTATGATTATATGAAAAGAAATGTTGGAACATTTATAGTTAAATGGGCTTTAGGTTGTTTGGAATGGTCTTATGGAGGTTGGACAAAAGAAAGGAAACACGAGCAAGCGAAAAAGGGCTTAAGAAGCCCAGGTCACGGGGTGCGACCCTGCTCGTCGCGAGGTGCGATCTGTATCGCACCGTGCGATTCGCTTCTGACTTTTTCGCTGCGAGTTTTGATTTTGACGGTTTCAATCCGTTGCTTTGCGATGGTTCGTTTTTGTCCGGTTTTAAGTGATTGAATAGGGATCTTTTTCACTCACTAAGGATGGTGACACATCATCATTAACCTCTCTAAGTTAATATAAGAAGATTAACTTCATTCCAAATGGCGTGAATTCAAGAAATCAGTTTTTCATTTTCACAAAACAAACTTGCTTCTCTTGAGAGAAAATCTTGTACTCTTTCTCTTGAGTGTTCTTCACAAACATCAAACACATAGTTCTTGTTGATTCACACAGAAGATCATCTTTGTGAATTGTTCTCTCCATTGTATCTCATTGGTTATTTCGTGTTAACCCATTGATCCTAGAGGGGCGAAATTAAACTAATAGGAAAGCATAGTTTCCGTGCCTTGGAGTGGTATATCCGGTTCCCTTGTTGTTCATACTTCTAACAAGAAATGTGACACAAAAGGATAAATAGCATTATTATTACCAATATTTTAAATTCTATACTTCAAACATACATATTATAAAAAAAACATACATATTATCATGAAGTATATGTGCCTATTGGGACGACGTACGTCATCACTTACATTTGATATAAAGTAAATATGGCATTAACAATTTTCAATAATGTATCTCGAATTGAATCATGATTATCTGATAAGCATAGAACCACTTAAAGCAAAGGTCAGTTTCACAAGTCATATAGCATTTTTATAGTAAAGAAATAAAGAACAGCTCTTATTAACTTCGCATTCTTGTATATTTCCTACCTTTACTCCTTTAGTCTCTTTGTCAGCTTGCAGTATTTGCCTTGCATGTACATGCAAATTGTAATATGCAATAAAGTTTCAAAATACGACATTTTCCACCCACTATATAAAACGGTATTATAAAATTTTAGCATTTTTATGACTAGTGTTGCTTGCTTAGTTGGTCTCTTTCCTCCACTATGCACCAAGAAAATAACACTATATGCCGTATTCCAAATATATTGCAATTGATTATTTTATATTTTCTTTGTTCCAAAATTAATACTTCCTCCGTTTTTTTTTACATATGACACTTTTGAATTTCACGGTTACCTAGAAAAAAATTAGAGGGGGGATTAAGTAAAAGTAATTGTAGGGATTAAAAAAAGTGGGGACCACCCCTCCCCCACCCACCCACCCCTCCACCCCACCCCAACCCCCTTCCCCCACCCCTCCACCCCGGCCCCCCCACCTTCCCCCACCTCTCCACCCCAGTAACCCCCCACCCCTTCATGTCCCCTCCACTCCACCGCCCCTTTCCCCGTCGATTTCCCTCCCTTCCACCGCCGCAACCCCTCCCCCCCCCTCCCCCTCTCCGTCGATTTCCTCATCCCCCCACCCCTCCCCTTCGAATTCCCCAACCCCCACCCATCCCCTTCGACTCCCCTCGAAGTCCCCCACCTATAATTCCAGATCCGACCTCGAACACGAGATCCGTGCACAAGGAACACAGATCCACTTGGCCGCGCAGTGGTTCCGGCTTGGCTGCGTCGTATTGCAATGGCGGGCGAGGAGCAATGAGAGAGAGGGGAAAATGCAGCATAAGGTGCATCGAGAGAGAGAAAGGTGTGAGCGAGAGGGAGGGAGTTCGTGCGGTGGGGTGGAAAGGTGGTCTGGGTAGGTGGAGGTGCGGTGGGTGTTCTGGGTGGCCGAATGGGTAGGTGGAGGTGCGGTGGGAGTTCGTGCGGTAGGGTGGAAATGTGGTTGGGTAGGTGGTGGTGGCGGGAAAACAGAGAAAGGAGCAACGAATAACAAGGGGGGCGGGGTGGAGGGGAGAGGGAAGTGGTGGGGGAAGGGGTTGGGCTCTTGGGGTGGGTGGGGGGGGGGTGGTGGTTAATTGTTAATTGTGGTTAAATTAGGTTAAATTAAGTAGGTTTAATTTTAGTTAACCCTTATAAGTAAGGGTAATATGGTAATTTAATAGGGCAAAACTTACTACTTTAGGAAAGAAAAAAAAGTGTCACATGTAATTTGCACCATTCCGTTTTAGGAAAGTGTCACATGTAAAAAAAAACGGAGGAAGTACAACAATTGTACATTAAAGATTAAATTTTATGAATTTTTTTTATCATAAACTCTCATCATTATATATAAGAATAAGAATAAGTTTTAAAGTATCTATTTTTTTTAATATGTAACTGAATATATTAGTGGTCCAAGTAGTATATTAGGGAACACGAAAAGGCAAGTAATGTTGCTAGATTTTGAAACAAAAGAAGTACGTAGATTTCAGAAAATAAAATAGAAACAAGAAAAAGCTGTAGGTACGTGTAGCTAGGAGAACAACTTAACTGAAAAATCTTACAAGGTACCAACTTCATTTTTTACTTTTACATGTTACATTTGCCTTTTGATGATTAAAGTTTATATAATTTTACTCGTTTATCAACTATCATATAAGAACAAATTATTTCATTTGTGGATGTCAATTAAATAAGTTGAAAAATTATGAGGGGTATTATAATCATGACTGAACTCCTCTATATTTTTGTCACTATGGCTCCTTATTCATAATAATAATAATAATAATAAATAGTAAGTAAACAATCAAAATTTTATGGATACCCACAAGGGGGGGACTTATTTGCATAAAAAAACTAAGGGGAGGACTGATTGTGTGCTAAAACATTTCAAGTTGGTTATCTCTAGTTATATTTTGCTCCCATTTATGTGCAGCTCGTCCGTTTTGGTGATGGGCTCGATGAATCCGATCGAAACCCGAGCCCCAAGGTAAACAATCGATTCTAGATAATACTCTCTCAATTTTTAAGATTTAAACATGCAAAGAATCAGTTCTAAAATATAATAATCTCTTTTCTATTTTTATTTGGAAGTAAACTGTCAATGTTTATATCTGATATTTGTTTTTAAAAAAGTGAAATATCTTTTAAAAAATTTACATTTATTATTGCTACTTGTTGTCGATTTTAAATGGATCATTTTAGACGCAATAACAATAGTATGGAGCCGAAATCACCAAAATGACTTCACAAATTCAATAAATACATAATGATACCTTATCAAAAAAAAAAATACATAATGATATAATTTTGTGCAAAAAAATCCGGTTAGAGATAGCAATAATAATGCAAAACCCTATCCAAAAAAAAATGCAAACCCATTTGCAAAAGTAGTATTTTACAACTGCTTTTGAAAATGTGGTAAGTTGCAAAGTAACCAATTGAAATGGTAGTAAATTAGTAATTGACAAAATTATTTGGTTTTTAGTCAGTATATATGCGCCACAATTGAGCTGTCTTATCTGAAGAATATCAACCCAACCCAACAACAACCCTCTTTCTCTCTTTCTTCCAATTAGGGCTAGCAATCAGGTCGGGTTGGGTCTGGTTCGTGTTCGGGTCGATAATAAATGGGTCAGAAATTCCTCAACCCAAACCTAACCCATTTAATAAACAGGTTGAAAAACTCAACCCTGACCCGACCCATTTAATAAACGGGTTACCCGTATAACCCGTTTAACCCATTTAATCATTATTATCATTAGTTTGGAAAATAATTATTTTCTTAAAAAGCTAAATGAGCAAGTTTGCTACTTAAAGTATGCATGTTTAGAGTTTCTTGGAATAATTATGACCTATTTTAGAGATATTTTACTAATTTTTAACCAAATTTTAGATTTATCAATATATTTTTTCGAGAATTTTCTATATGTGTAAGTTAATCAGGTCAAAGCAGGTCATTTTCAGGTCGAAAATGTCAACCTGAACCTAACCCGTTTAATTAAATGGGTTAATCGTGTCAACCCATTTACTTAAATGGGTCAAAAATCCAAACCCTAACCTGCTTATTTCGGGTTAGGTTTGGGTCGAGTTGTCGGGTTGGGTCAGCTTTTGCCAGCCCTACTTCCAATACCCTTGGTGAGATTCGGACCCATGTTGCATGCACGGGATGTATAATGCCTACTGCGTACCACTATACTTCACTCTTCATAATTTTTTAATATTACATAACTGAATATATTATGATATTCAGAGGTTAAACGCCCTTTATTCATCAACCAATATAGAAGTATACAATATGTTGCTAGATTTGCTTCATAAATAGTAGATTAGTTTCTTTTAATAATTATACTTTGTCTTTTGTAGTCAAAGTTTGTATATTTTACACCCGAAACGTAGTATTTGTTAGATTTTTTTCAAATTAAAAATATCATTTGTTCTTAAAAGAATATTGCATATACATAATCAAATACTCATATAATTCATGATCATATGTATTTATTTGGAATACTACATGGAGTATGATTGATGATATATAGAATTTTTCTGTATAGATTGTCGGATATCCTGAAAATAATTTTGATACGAAAATAATATTCCTTTGACCTTGTTTATAACCAAACACTACCTACCTTTATTGTGGAGATAATTGTAACTGTAACCCAGGTGCTATACCCAGATCATTTCCTATGTACTGACATCACTAGAAAAGTACAATATATTCATGACTCTAAATTACCAACAGTTCAAAAATCAAGTGATTAAAAAACCTTGGCCCCGTTTAATTTGATAATTAGTAAAGTATTTGTTAGACATTAACTAATTATATTAGCAGGTTTGACTAGCTGATTATTGTATTAACGGATTTGACAAGGTAAATGTATTAGCATTTGACTTGATGATTGTACAGTGGCGGATCCAGGAATCTGGGAATAGTTGGTCACACTCTAGGTAGCACGGAAACGGATATAGGGACGGGTACAAGGATGGAAAACGTCAAAATTAAAATTTTAAAATTGGATACGACATGAATTCAGCTAAAAGTAAAAAAAAAAACAACTTAACTAAATTAAAATCATTACATAAGTACTTCAAATACAAAAAAGTGTATTTGAAGTACTTATGTAATGATCCAATTTCCAGAACCAGAAACATGACCCTCAAAGCAGAACCAAGGCTAGCACCATATGCTAGTTACAATTGCTCTAAACTTGCAATGTACACGATTCCTAGTGAAATCACTTTATCTCCACAAATAATCACATCAAACTATTGATGTATAAACAAAAATCACAAAATACTCCCAATATCAGAGCATAGCCACAACATAAAAAGGCCAAAAATCATCAAGAGACGGATCAAAAATATGACGAAAACTAACCAGAGGTTGATCCTCATGACCAACATTCTGAATCAAGGGTTGACGATAAGCCAAATGACGCCATAACATTTGATACTCCCTAGGACTAGTAATCCCCGTTTTTGTCTTCTTCACTAACAACTGCCAATCAATCTTCAATTCTGGAAATTGCGCAATTTCTCTCAGCAACGCTAACACTGTTGTTGCTAAATACCTAATTTTCACCATAATCAACAACCAAAAAAAGGAACAAAATAATGAAAAGAAAAATAACATTCAAAATAGAATTACATGTAAAGAGATAGGAGAGAGAAAATACCTCTGCAAGAGAGTGCAAACGTCTTCTTCAGTGACTGCAACTTCCTTCAGCTTCTTATCAATGGCGTCAACCATGGCTGCCGAATTGAGGAAATCGAAGCTCAGTATAACCTCATGTGTGGAGTAGAAATCAGATTGAAGCTAAAACCCTAGAGTTAGGGTTTATGAATTGAAGTAAAAACAAATGAATTTTTCGATAGAATAGTTGTGAAATTTCGCCGAGTTTCACCAATCACCATAGTTACGACACCAACACCGGCAACACACGAGTTTTTTCCCAAATTCTAGGATTTTGAATGATAATTTTTTTATCTCTGAAAAATGTAAAACGGGTATCAATCAGTAGATCAAGGCGAGATGATAATTTTAGTTGAAGATTTGAAAGAAAAAGGAGATTCATGTAAACAAAATCCAAGAATTTTAGTTAATAACTTGAGGTTGAAGGAGAGAGGAAGAGGAAGAGACGTGAGAGAGAGAAAGGGCAGTGTTTGGTTTTCTTTTTCTGAACTCAGTGAAGGAGAGAGAGAGTTTTAATTTTTTTTCCCCAAAATAATAGTTGGTCACGTGACCAACAGTGACCCTACATAGTTCCGCCACTGATTGTACATATTAGTTGTTTGTATTAATAGTGTTCAGTAAATAATATAGCTGATATATAGTTAATTACATTATTAGTGTCATTTCACTTCAATATTCTCAATCCTCTTTCAGCAAACTAGTTTTTTTTTCCAGAATTAGAGGCTTGACTCTAAAAAAGCTCTTTCAATCCTTTATTTATCAAATACTAATATTAGAATATTTGACTAGTTAAACCTCTCATATTGGTCAAAACCTTTAATTTATTTATGCCCAAATCTCAATTTATCAAATAAGACACATAATTCATTAACTTGTTATATACTAGTATAATTTTAATTACTATATTTAGTTTTTCCATGGTAGTGGGTACAAAGCTAATAAGGTGGTCTCCAACCCCAAGGGTAGGTCTAAGGTAGATTTTGTAATCATGAGTGTAGTTGATGATCAAGGGGTAAGTAGCCTTTTTAATCAACCACACATTATTAGAAAGCTCAATAAAACAGTTCAACTTTAGACTATTCAACAAATAATACTCCTAATGCTAATAGAGACCTACTTATGTCCCTCAATCACTTAGGAGTATTATTTTTGGGGAGCAGGGAATATTAGTAGTATAACCTTTTTTTGGAGCATCATTAATCATGTGGACCAGTGGAGGGCTTATCTTCCCTTTACACTAGAACAAAATTCCATATGTATGGAGGATGTAAATTATCAAATTAAAGTGTTTGCTACCACAACTTACAAAAGGAAAAAACATTTAGAGATCTAGGATGATGGCCGGAAAATGCTAAATTGCATGGACCACGAACTAGTTCATGAGAGTTTTTAGAGCCATTTTATTTTAAAAATTACTAATTGTAGAGAAGTATAATACTAATTTACCCATTAACCCAAAACCCCTCCTCAACCGAAGCAAAGGTGCATGAAGCATCCACCTTCGACATAACTCGACAAGGGTTCCAACAAAGATGGATAGAACACTTAATTATATGGAGAATGATAGAGTTACCCTAAGGGTAGGCTACCCTCATGAGAGAGATAGAGAGAAAGTATAATAAATGCAATAGTTGTATGGATATTTTCTCTCTCCAAAATATTGAACTGAATATTAGTTTCTCTTTCTCTCTCTCTCATGAGGGTAGCCTACCCTCAGGGTCACCCAAACATTTTCCTAATTATATACTTTCTCCGTTTTCATATTATATGCAACGATCAAATATCTTAACATGCAATTTTAGGATGGTAATAAACAAAATAACCACACAAATTAAATTTTGATGTATTGAACAATTAATACTTCAATCACCCTTGTTTTTAGCAGTTTTCATTTTGATATAATTATTGATCTGTTTACATTATATCTGATTCTCCTAAGTGTGCGTGTTGTAATGTTTGCCTGCTAATTTTTTTCTAGTATTTTTTTGAAATTGGAAGTTGGAACTACTGACTTTACTAGTATTTGCCTATGCTATTTTACTGAGGACAGTTTTGTCATTTAATTTTTTTCATAGTGGAAAATTTTCCCTTTGGTAGTTCTAGGGATGGCAATGGATCCTGGACCCGGTCCGGATCCGTGGACCCGGATCCGAGGACCCGGATCCGTTTATGTGGATCTGGATCCTAAAATTTCAGACCCGTTGGATCCGGGTCGGGTATGGATCCTATTGGCATATTACGGATCCGGTCCGGATCTCGACTCAGACCGGACCCGCATCCATAGATCCGTTTTCTTTGAAAATATATTGGGCTTTAGGTAAACCAAATACTGAGCTACTCCTTTAACGCTTACTTCTAAACTCCCTAACCTCAAAACCCTAACTCCCTCTTTCACCGTCACTCCTCCCCTTTCTCTCTCCAGCTCACCGGACCTTCGCCCACCCGTCCTCTCTCCAGCCCACTAGCGCTTCGCACCGTCCTCTCTCCCAGGCTCTCATCGACTCATCCTCTAAACTCCCTAAATCCATGGATAACTCAAGCAATCACATCATGAACAACCGACGAAATTGCGAATTATCGTCGAATCGCGCCCGAGCAATGCTGCGGCGGCGATGCGCGTAACCACCAGCGCAAGCGGCAGCTGTTGTAGTCATTCTTCTTCTTATGCTTCGGTTCCTCGCCGTCGTCGACACACCACCAGCGCGCACCACTTCCTCTTTGCGCACCACCAGCATCCTCATGTAAATATTCAAATCCTAGGTTTCTGTTTTGGAAATTTACTTATTTTTGTCAAGTTTTTGTTGCGAAATTTCTGTAATCCTCCTAAGTCCTAATTATTACGAATTTATTACGTTTTTTATGTTAATTTGAGATTTTATTGCTGATTGAAATTTCCTTATTTTTGTCAAGTTTTTGTCGATTGAGATTTGTGTTGAAGTTGTTGAACATAGTTGTAAATTTTCAATCCTGACTAGATCCGTTTTGGACCCGTTTTGGACCCGGTTCCGTAGGATCCGTTGGATCTGGATCCCGGTCCAACCTTTTAGACCCGCTGGATCCGGGTCGGATCTGGATCCAACGCTTGAAAACGTATTTGGATCCGGGTCCATGCGGACCCGGTCCAGATCCGACCCGTTGCCATCCCTAGGTAGTTCTTTGCTTTTTAAATATTTTTTTAAAGGATGTTTTTTAAATACAAAAAGGAAAATTTGTCAAAAAAAACCTTTTAAAAGTTCAATTTTGCGAAAAAAACCTTTTAAAGCAATCTTTGCAAAAATAAACCACAAACTTAAATTTTCTTGCAAAATAAAACCTATTCCCATTTTCCGGTGTGGTTTTTCTCAATTCCGACGTTGACCCCTCTATCTTCTTTTAACCCCTATTTTCATTAATCGCAAAGACCACCCCTACGCATCTCAAAAACTACACCGAAAATGGGAATATGTTTCATCTGCTTAAAAAAAATAAGTTTGTGGTTTTTTTCTTGTTAACGCTTTAAAGGTTTTCGTAAAATCAACTTTTGGGCGTTTTTTTGGTAAATTTTCCATAGAAGAATTTGACATTGACAGTTATTAAGGTAGTTGGCAATTGGAAGCCATGCATCTAAATATGTGATGGATATAGGGAATAGCAGTAGGTCAAAGACTCAAAATTAAGGTTGAAATTACTTGAAAGTAGTAACATCTAATAAATGGAGTAGATTCTTTAGCTTTCAATAAAAGATTGGCAGTACGTTAAATTTTGTCGTTTGGTAAATGGATTAATTACTACTTAGCATCTTGAAGGTATAGGGTGATTACTTTGATGAATATGTCTAGCTCCTCGTCTTGAGTTCGCCGATGAGATTCTCTACGCCATGCCCTACTTGGAAGTGAAATACTTTATCATTGTTTTGTTTTTGTTGCTACTGACTACATTTTTTTTTTTGAAGTTCAAAGGCCCTGTTCTTTTGCACTTATTTTCAGTTAATTTCAGTTCAGTTCAGTTACTATTATTGTTATTGTTATTGTTATTGTTATTATTATTATTATTATTATTATTATTATTATTATTATTATTATTATTATTATTATCATCAGTTAATTTCGGCCTGTTCGGTTAATTTCATTCGCCCAAGAAATTTCGGTTCGGCCCGTTAATTTCGGCCCGTTCGGCTAAGTTCGGTTCGCTTATTTTCAGTTCAGTTCAGCCAAAATAAGTACAAAAGAACAGGGCCAAATTGTAACTCATATAGAGAATGGGTGATAGAGTAGAAAACTATTCCTAAGAATTCAACTATCAGCTTAAATCTTTGGTTGAGTTGGTCATCTGACATGATATTGGAGTCAGCGTGACATAAATGCTACGGGTTAAAATCTCATCCACTCCTCCTTGATAATATATATTATGCCATTGTATGAACAAATTTACATTTCTAATATGATTATGTGAAACATCAAATTGTTATTATGTGAATTTAACCGGCTTGTGGAGATGATCAACCTTAATTAACAAATCATTATTTATATCGATGATTAATTTTGCCGATTTAGCTTAATCTTTTTCATTAATTACCAAATTTATATATCTGTCCAAAAAATTGACCAATCTTGATAGGGTTGTGGTTCATAACCAAATCATAAAATATAGTAGCGCATTATTGTTTACGAGAGAGTTCAAGTCCGATTTGGAAAAAAAAAATTTGACAAATATTTTAATGATATATAATCCCACCGATTTTTATTAGTTTACCCGTATTCCTTTTTGGAATGTCCCTGAAGGAATATGTCCTTAGACATCCCGACAATTACTAAATATAAATAGGAATAATATTATGAAGATAATAAAGTTAATTATTTTAGTAATCTTATTTTCTTGCTAGAGAATAAATATGATTAATAGGACAATATTGATTGGGCCTATAACTAAAATATATTTATCCTATGAGGTCACACATTGTAGCACAAGTTGGACAAAGCAATCCAAATCCATTTAGGATTAGGGTTGGGCCGGTCTAAAGGGGAATAGGAGGAGAATTAGTTCTCCTAACTAACCTATGACTCTTCTATTATATATAGGATATAATATTAGAGTTTAGGTGATCATTTTCATTAATCAGTTTCTTTTCACAAGAGAGAGAGAATTGAAACCCAAATCTATTCCCTCTAACCGGCGCCTATACCACCAAAAGCAAGGGATCTTTTCTCTTCCGTTCTAGCAGACGTTGGTGTTCAACTGGTGCTCGTGGACTGATTAGAGGAGCAACACTTGAGGCTCTCGGATCTTCAAAGCTTGCATACAATAGGGAATTCACACTACAAAGGTTTGATATTTAATCCCTATTGAATGATTCATGTGTTTGATTATGTTTGCGATCCTATGATAGATGTTAGGAAATTGTTTCCTGAAATTCCGCTATATGCATCTATATAGTCCTACAGTGGTATTAGTTTTGCCTAATTCATAATATTCATATGATCATGTTATTGTATGCAAAGTTATTATTTTATTCAATTAAGGGAGGATTTATTTATGGCTTGAATTTGCATAATTGATATTTGATATTAATTGATTGGAAATTATAAATAATTGATTTATTTGTGATTAATGCTCAAATAATTTTATAAAGGTCCGATTTTTTTATATTATGGACGAAATAAATTGTTTGATTCACTCCAAAAATTTTGGAATTTTATAAATATATTTGTTAGATTTAAAATTATTTAATGTTTAATTTGATTAATCATTGAAATAATTTGTTAACAATTAAAGATTTGATTTTTAAATTGTTAAATAAATCTAATATTCATCACCAACATAGATCTTGAATAATATGATAGCTGAAAATAATTTGATTATTTTCCCCATAATTTTCGGATTTTTATCATATTATTTGTGAATTTTGGTTAAATTTTATGTTTAATTTTATTATTCATAAATTTTAAGGATAACAATTAAAATATTTGATTTTATTTGTTAAGATAATTCAGTAGATCACCATAAGAGTTATTTTCGAATTTTTCGGAATTTAATTGTTAATTTTCTGAATTTTTGGATATAATTGGAGTTTTTGCCCTAATTTTGAATTCTTGTTAGATTTAATGTTTAATGAAGATTATTCATTCAAATCTAATCTCAAACAATTCTAAAAATTTGTTTAAGATTTGTTGATTGATTCAAAATTTTATGCCCTTATTTTCGGATTATAAAACCTAATTAAATCCTTAATCTTTAATCAATTGTTGAATAAAGATTAGTTTAATGATTATTGTCATGTTTAAATGAGTAATTGAATTAAAATAATAAAGTTTCCTAAATAATTACTAGCTTAATTGTTAAGTTTTATGATTATTATGGAAAGTTTTTATTTGCTTATTAATTGTTAATAAGTAAATAGTATGTATTTATTTTATTTTGATATTATAAATGCGTGGATGTTTAATGTAATATGTATGATATTATGTTTTGCATGATATGACTAGTATGGCCAAAATTAGGATAGTAAATACGATCTGCGAATCGTTAAATTTGAATGTAAAATTAAATACGATCTGCGAATCGTTGTATTTTTGTAACTTTATATTTTCGTTATTTATTTGATTCAAATTATGTAATCAAGCATGAGTTATCCAAGGAGTTTCAAGGATGGTGATACATGGAGATTCAAGGGAGGATTCATGAAGATTAGTTATTTTCCTAAGTATAGGGGCCATACTAGATCATTAAGTTATTGCTTATATACTTTTCTTGCATTTATTTTGTTTAAATGCTTGCTTCTAAGTTTGTTTATGGTTAATTGATTCATGTGTTCATTATTAATTGACCATATTAGTAAACTTAGGTCCCCAAAAGTAATATTGAGTTCAATTGCTTTTCCAAACAACATCTATAAAGCCTTAGATCATGAGTAATAGGTTCTGCCAAAGCTGGGTGTTGCTCATAGTTCCGGGGATAGTAGGGTAGGTTTTTGAAACTTACATGTTAATGTTTGGTTTAACTCAACAAAATCATCAAAAGACAAAGTTTTGGGTTTTGAAGCTAAGAGATAGGAGTAAACAAGGAGTTGTTAACCTGTCTACCAAGAATTATAATTAGTTATAATTAGTAAAGTGTTTACTTACCTCAACTACTATAAATTGAAGGCATGACCAAAGTCCGTTTGATTGTAGTGGGAGGGGATCTTGGTTATTTCTTTATACAATAGGGGACTTTCATTTTGAATAAAGGGTAGTAGTAATTAAAATTTGTTTAATTATTGCTTTCTTGATAAACATTAATTGAATCTTGCTTTATTATTTGTTGTAGTAATTATGTCTAGTAACAACAATATCAACACCAACAATTCTACTTGTAATTTGCGTTTTTTTTTTAGAAGGACAAATTGAATGCTGAACGTTTCATTGCAAATGAAAGGGATATGGCAATCGTTACACCAAAACCAAAAGTTGCTGATGAGCACTATTGTTATACCTGTAACAAGGTTGGTCATTGGAAAAGTAGTTGCCCCAAGTATCTGAAGGATCAAAAGAAAGGAGTTTCTAGTTCAGATATGTATGTTATAGAAGTTAACTTAGCAACTTCTGCTTGCTTCTTGGGTATTTGATACCGCTTGTGGTTCGCACATTATTTGTAATATGCAAGGCCTCAAATTAAAAGAAGTAGAACATTGGGAAAGGGAGAAGTAGATCTTCGCGTTGGCAATGGAGCACGAGTTGGTACATTGGCAGCGGGAGTATATAGTCTGCTTTTATCTTCAGGATTAGTTTTAGAACTTAATAATTGTTATTATGTTCCTGCTATCACAAAGAACATTATTACGATTCCTGTTTTGGATTCCAAAGGTTATTCATTTACAATAAAGAACAATTGTTGTTCTGCGTATTTGAATGATATGTTCTATGTCTCCGCTAAGTTATCAAATGGTTTATATGTGCTAGACTTAGAAACCCACATCTATAACATAGACAACAAGAAACATAAAGCAAATGATTGAAACCCTACATACCTATGACATTGTCGATTAGGCCACATAAGCTCAAAGCGCATTGAGAAACTTCATAAAGATGGAATTCTCAAATCATTTGATTTCGAATCATTTGATACTTGTGAGTTTTGCTTGATGGGGAAAATGACAAAGTCTCCTTTCACAGGTTCAAGTGAAAGGGCCAATGACCTTTTAGCCCTAATACATACGGATGTTTGTGGACCTATGAGTACGTTGGCTAGGGGAGGGTACAATTACTTCATTACTTTTACCGATGATGTGAGCAGATTTGGATATGTTTCCCTCATGCGGCATAAGTCGGAATCCTTTGAAAAATTTAAGGAATTCCAGAATGAAGTACAAAACCAACTTGGGAAGAAAATTAAGGCATTACGATCCGATCGTGGTGGTGAATATTTATCTCAACAATTTGGTGATCATTTGAAGGATTGTGGAATACTTTCACAATGGACTCCGCCGAGAATACCACGCTTAAATGGCGTTTCGAAAGAAGGAATCGAACTCTACTTGATATGGTTCGATCCATGATGAGTCTTGCCGATCTTCCTATTTCATTCTCGGGGATTTGCGCTTGAAACGGCGGCATTCACACTTAACAGAGCACCATCCAAAGTAGTGGAAAAGACACCATATGAAATGTGGACAGGAAACGTTCCAAAATTGTCTTTTCTAAGGATATGGGGTTGTGAAGCTTATGTAAAACGTTTACTTTCTGATAAGCTTTCACCCAAATCCGATAAATGTCTTTTTGTGGGTTACCCAAAAGAGACTAAGGGATACTACTTCTACAACCAAAGCGAAAACAAAGTGTTTGTTGCTCGTATTGGTGTCTTTCTGGAAAAGGAGTTTATTTCCGTAGAAAACAAGTGGGAGAAATGTATATCTCGAAGAAGTTCGAGATGAGCAACAAATGGATGAGGTTAACACCTCATCGAGGCGGCCCTAGGCATGAAAATGCTCCGGAGGTGGTGCATTCAATTCACGTACCTCCTATCGTCCCACTTGGAGATACTCCATGCGAAGTCACTCAACCTAGTGAGGTAGAAACTTCTTCGTTGTTCCCCAACGTAGGTCTAGTAGGACCATCATTCCGTCAAAGAGATATATTGATTTCCTTTTGACTGAAAGTTCTGAAATAACGATTTTAGAATCAGAAGAGCCTACTAGCTACGAAGATGCTTTGGATAGTCAAAACTCCGAAAGATGGCTTGAGGCCATGAAATCTTAAATGGATTCCATGTCTGAAGATCAAGTATGGGACTTGGTTGATTTGCTTGATGGGGTAAAACCCATTGGATGCAAATGGATTTTCAAGTTGAAAACAAACAAGGATGGAAACATTAGTGTTTTCAAAGCAAGGTTGGTGGCGAAAGGTTTCAAACAAATTCATGGTATTGACTATGATGAAACCTTCTCACCAGTAGCCATGCTGAAGTCCATTAGGATAATCCTTGCGATTCTTCGCCTTTCATGACTATGAAATATGGCGGATGGATGTTAAAACCGCTTTCTTGAATGGGTTCTTGAAAGAGGATGTGTACATGACACAACCTTAAGGTTTTGAAGATCTAGAAAATCCAGGGAGGGTATGCAAAGTTAAAGAAGCCATTTAATGGACTAAAGCAAGCATCAAGGAGTTGGAACCTCGGATTTGACGAGGCGTCAAGAAATTTGGCTTTCTCAGAAATGAAGAGGAATCTTGTGTATACAAGAAGTTAAGTGGGAGTAGTATTACTTTTCTGGTCTTGTATGTGGATGACATACTTCTCATAGGAAATGATAAAACCATGCTTGAGTCCGTCAAGGAATGGCTTAAAAATTGTTTCTCTATGAAAGACCTAGGAGAGGCAGAGTACATATTGGGAATAAAGATCTATAGAGATAGATCGAAAAGGCTAATTGGACTTAGTCAAGAGACTTATATCGATAAGGTTCTTGCAAGGTTCAAGCTGGAAAACTCCAAGAGAGGTTTCATTCCCATGCAACATGGCATAACACTTGGCAAGACTCAGTGTCCTTCGAGTCCTGATGAGGTCAAGCGTATGAGTAATGTTCCCTATGCTTCTGCAGTAGGATCCATTATGTATGTCATGATATGCACTCGACCGGATGTTGCATATGCTTTGAGTATATGCAGCAGATACCGCCAAAATCCGGGAGATGCGCACCGGATTGCGGCCAAAAAACATCCTTAAGTACTTGCGAAGGACTAAGGATAATTTTTTGGTTTATGGTGGAGATAGTGAGTTGGTTGTTACTGGATACATCGATGCAAGCTTCCAGAGAGTGACAAAGATGATTTCCGATCTCAATCTGGTTTCATATTTTGTCTCAATGGAGGAGCTGTGAGCTGGAAGAGCTCTAAGCAGAGTACCATCGCGGATTCTACAACAAGAGGCTTGAGTATATTGCGGCAAGACTCGATGCAAAGAAAGGAAGCTGTTTGGATAAAAAAGTTCATTGGTGAGCTTGGTGTAGTTCCTAGCATTGAGAATGGCATTGAATTGTATTGTGACAACAATGGTGCCATTGCTCAGTCTAAGGAACCCAGATCGCATCAAAGGTCTAAACATGTGCTCAGGAAATTCCATCTCATTCGAGAGATCGTTGGAAGAGAGGATGTGAAAGTAAGCAAGGTTCATACTGAGGATAATATTGCAGATCCTCTGACTAAACCGCTTGCTCAACCTAAGCATGAGTGTCAAACTAGGTCTATGGGGCTTAAGCATATGGGAGAATGGCTTTAGGTTGTTTACTTCATGTTTGCAATTGTAAAGACATTTATTATGCTTTGAATGTTTATCAATAAAAATTCTTTTCTTATTTAATTGTTTGGTTTAGTATTAAATAAAATGTCCAAATAATTTGTGTTTTCAAATAGGATTATTGAAAACGTTTTGATAATGGAACCCTGTAAAGTGAACTGAAATCACAATTTATTTAAAGTCCCTAGTCTAAATCACTAAGTTGGACATAAGTGATTTATTTAAAAGGCTAGTATATAATTAATTGATAGCGCAGTTTCATGGGCTATGGAGACATAGATATGTCAAATTGATTATATGGATGTATAGTTGATACATTGAGACTTGACCTAATTAGATTCTAAAAGTAGAATCGAACTACTATATTTAGTGGATTCCTTAGACATGAGTATGTCTTAATAACCACAACATAATTAGTTTAACTTTGACACTGTTAAACGCCGCGCCGTAAAAGGAGGTTATAAAGGCAGTGATCAGGTGGGCTAAGAATTGAGTGGGAGTTATGGTCATACAAGAGTGGATAAGTCCTCCTATTAAATAGGAATGGTGTCTGGGCCTCTTGATGAGCGAGAACTGGAAAATTGCATGGCCATGCGAAATAGGATTAAAGAGTTAATCCTCATTTGAGCGATTCGAACTCAGCGATCAAGGAACATAAATTTGAGAATAACATTGTGTTATCAAATTTGACATTAAGTGACTTAAGGAATTTAACATTGCGCTCTTGTCATCGGACAAGTGGGAGATTGAAGGAATATGTCCTTAGACATCCCGACAATTACTAAATATAAATAGGAATAATATTATGAAGATAATAAAGTTAATTATTTTAGTAATCTTATTTTCTTGCTAGAGAATAAATATGATTAATAGGACAATATTGATTGGGCCTATAACTAAAATATATTTATCCTATGAGGTCACACATTGTAGCACAAGTTGGACAAAGCAATCCAAATCCATTTAGGATTAGGGTTGGGCCGGTCTAAAGGGGAATAGGAGGAGAATTAGTTCTCCTAACTAACCTATGACTCTTCTATTATATATAGGATATAATATTAGAGTTTAGGTGATCATTTTCATTAATCAGTTTCTTTTCACAAGAGAGAGAGAATTGAAACCCAAATCTATTCCCTCTAACCGGCGCCTATACCACCAAAAGCAAGGGATCTTTTCTCTTCCGTTCTAGCAGACGTTGGTGTTCAACTTGTGCTCGTGGACTGATTAGAGGAGCAACACTTGAGGCTCTCGGATCTTCAAAGCTTGCATACAACAGGGAATTCACGCTGCAAAGGTTTGATATTTAATCCCTATTGAATGATTCATGTGTTTGATTATGTTTGCGATCCTATGATAGATGTTAGGAAATTGTTTCCTGAAATTCCGCTATATGCATCTATATAGTCCTACAGTCCCTTATTAGTTTACCCATTTCATTTGTTTCTATTTTTGGAATGGGCCCACTAACTTTTCATGACACACATTCAGCTTTAATGGAGAAATGCCACACATCTTTTCTCTTTCTTTTTATGTCCCACAACACTATTTCTCCTAAAACTCTGTGTAAAAGAAACGGGTAAACAAATAAAGACCGGAGGGAGTATATTCTAATATGTGAGTACTTTTTTTTTGTGTGAGCATCGACTAAATACTCTTATAAATAACACTGCATATTACTCCTATTTCGAAATAATGAAATTTTTATGTTTAAGGACTTGTGATTTGTGCTCCTACTAAACTTATAAAATAAAAATTTAGCTAATTAAAATTTAGAAAATGGATATAGGGGGTTCAACTTTTAAATGATACTATTGCAAAAGATGAGAGACCGAGCCAACCATATGTAGGCTCTGTTCTTTTGGACTGAATAAATGGAAATTCGGTTCGGATCGGTTCGAATCAGTCGGTTCGATTCGAGATCGGTCGGTTCAGATCAGTCCGGTTTGGTTCGGATCGGATCGGTTGGTTCGATTCGAACTTATTGATTCGGTTCGCATCATATCGGTCGTACTACAACTTATTATTATTATTATTATTATTATTATTATTATTATTATTATTATTATTATTATTATTATTATTATTATTATTATTATTATTATCAGCATCATCATCATCATTATTATTATTATTATTATTATCAATATTATTATTATTATTACTATTATTATTATTATTACTATTATTATTATTATATTCTTCTTCTTCTTCTTCTTCTTCTTATTATTATTGTTATTATTATTATTATTATTATTATTATTATTATTATTATTATTATTATTATTATTATTATTATTATTATTATTATTATTATTATTATTATTATTATTATTATTATTATTATTACTATTATTATTATTACTATTATTATTTTTATTATATTCTTCTTATTATTATTATCATTATTATTATTATTTTTATTATTATTGTCAAATATAGTTTTGTATTTTTTTTAAAATATATGTCAAATATAGTTTTGTAAATATAGGAGTAGTCAAATGTATGTAAATATAGTTTTGTAAATATAGGAGTAGTCAAATGTATGTAAATATAGTTTTGTATTTTGTAAATTAGGCAAGTCAATATTCTTTGCTTAGAATTAGGAGTCATGCATGCTATTGTTACTATTCTACAAGATTAGGCGTGAAACATGCTATTGGTTTTGTATATATTGACTTGCGAATAGCAATCTTGGAGGAAAATATTATATTAATAATATTATTATTTCATATCATTATTATTCTACTTGTTATTATTAATATTACTCAATTCATAAGAATATTATTATGCATATTATTAGTATTAGTATTAATATTATTATTATTATCATTATCATTAATATTATTAATTATTATCATTATTAATGATGATAAAAATATTACTCTACTTGTAATTATTAATAATACTCAATTCGGATCGTTCGCTTGCTTGGTTCGGTTAAGATCGAATCGGCCCGGCCGCTTGATTCGATTCGCCCGATTCGAGACTTATTCATTTCAGTTCAGACTTATTCATTTCAGTTCAGTTCAGTTCAGACTTATTCAGTCCAAAAGAACAGAGCCGTAATACAGTCATCCAACTCTTTGATACCAGGCCAAACTAACTAGTACTTGTTGCATTTAGACCTGATTATTGGGCGGGCAGGGTCAGGTTTGGTGCAGGTCATAAAGGGTCACTTCATAAGGGGGTCGCTAGCGGGTCAGGTCAATGCGGGTTGCAGGTCGATAATGGGCGGGTCGGCAACCGGGTAAGAAAAATAATGAACGGTGACAGACAAAAATATAATTGAATAGGCTTCCATACATGTAATTAGTTTTACAATATCTAATTTATTTTTCAAAATTATTGGGATAATTTATTGGCTCTATAATGACCCTGTCCAATAATGACTTTATTCATTAAAACCTTATCCAATAAAAGCCCTATAAATTTAATGATAACCCTTTAGTCATTGGACTACCCTGTTTAATAACTAGGTCTAGTTGCATTTAGTAAATATATAGTGGATGGTAATGAGGTTCAAGCTTTTTAGTGTACGAATCTCTGTATTCTTTGACTGATTCACTATATATTCCACTAAATATTGATACATTTCTCCGTTATAATCACCCAAAAAAATATAAAGTAAAAATAGATAAAAAGAAAAATCAAACAAGGATCCAACTTAGAAATCATTCAAAAGCACCAATATATTCTGCAACCCGTAAATTCAAAAATAATGACACTCAATCAAACATTACGACTACAGCCAAAAATGTTATCATCAAGAAGAAAATTATATGCATTTATATACTTTACATAACCTTTTAGTTGTAATGTCTTTACTAAGATTCCACTTAATTAAGAGGTAAGATGCAAATGTTCTGACGTGAGCATAAGCAAATTATATATATTAAGAATAACCTAGAGTGTATCTTAATGCTCCTAAAAACATTTTGATGATACAATTATTATATGATATCTGCAAATTCTATCCTAAAATTATAATGGGGTTAGGTTCTTCCACTCTACAAATTGCTTTCTTTTTTATTTAATCAAAATTTGTTTTCGTTCTTATCTTCCATTGCCATTTGCCAAGCTAAGGCCGGCCTAGATCAAGAGAAAGGGAGGTGTAATGGAGTTAACGAAGGGGTATAAATTGCTCTAATTATATCGATCATATCTTTATTCCTTCGCAATACATCTTAATAGGAAGTATACACTTAAAATTACCGATATTCATGAGTATTATCGAATTTAGTGAAGTAAAATGCTTTGTAATTTTGAAATATATATGAAAAGTTGAAGTTATTGTCAAAGGACCAACTCAACCAAAAGTTTAAGCTGATGGTTGTAGTCCTATGAATAGTTTTATACTCTATCACGCCCTAGTGTGGATGCAAAAGGTTTTGGTTGGGGTGGTCCTTTGACATGGTATTAAAGCCAGCGTGACATAAAGGTCACAGGTTCAAATCTCATCTACCACCCATTTCTAAGTGGAATATTTAGCGCTAGGTATGAGGGAGGCCTGTGCTGCATCCACACTGGGGCGTGATAGAGTATAAAACTATTCATGGGACTCCAACCATGAGCGTGACATACAGATATGAGGGAGACCTGTGCTGCATCTACACTGGGGGTGATAGAGTATAAAACTATTCCTGAAACTCCAACCATTGTTTAAATTTTTGGTTGAGTTGGTCCTTTGGCAGTTATAAATATTATTCGATTAAAAAAATTCCAAAAATAATCTTGCTTATCTACATTACTACATATTCATATATAATATATCGGAGATCAAGGAGAAATAGAGAAACTATTCCAATATGCTAACACTCTATAACGAAGCATTGGAACATGGTTTAACTCAAAAACCTTTCTTATTAATAGTTGGACTGTTGTCATATTCCCATAGCTCAATCTTATACTAGCTATTACGTAATATCTATCATATCGAAATTGTGACAATTTTTCCTGAATTTCGTAAAACAGTAAATTTGATTATTATAACCTAGTAGTAGAAAGTATGTTGGAAATAACAGAGGTTGAAACATTCATGCATGACTTTATAGCTTATACGTGCACAAAAAACTTTTCTTTTGCACTAACCACCTCAAAAGGGACATGCAACTCTCAGCCAGCCATGAAATAAAGAATCCCAACTCTTTGATGCCAAATTAGCTACTGATTTTCAAGCTTTTAAGTAAACCTAAATCTCATTATTCTTTGAGCTTGACTATCATATCACCTTATAATATAGTCATATATTGTAACATTCTTCTTTTACAACCACTAAAATCAACGAAGGACCAACATAATTAAAATCTATAGAAGGGCACCTATTCTGCCACCTGTAAATTCAAACATAATAACACTCAATCAAGCAAACCAATCAAAGTTATATATATTCAGGAAAATTATATATGCATTAACTGATTAACATTCTTTTCATGACTTTTAGGAGTAGTGCCTTTACAATGATTCCACTTAAGATGTAAAACAAATGCTGTGATGTGATCTCAATCAAACTGTATTTAGCATAAGAGCATGTACTATAACACGAGACTCCTTGCTCCGCAAAGAAAGAATTGAATAATAATAATACCAAATTACCAATATAACAATAACAATAATAATCTCATTTGAGTGTTCAAATCAAGCACAAAGGTCCAAGCTCGAATATGGTGGCGGACTCACTAGCAAAGCAAGGGCTGCCAAGGGAAAATGCATTTTTAGCTTGGTTGTAACCCTCATGAACTGCTTCTGTGCAATTGCTGCTGATGTAATCTTTTTTTATGATCTGCCTTAATGGATCAGTGTAATGGCAGCCATTATGCCCCCTTTAAATCTATATATATATATATATATATATATATATATATATATATATATATATATATATATATATATATATATATATCTAAAACCCAGAAACAAAACAAATGACATGTATTCTCCCCTCTCCTACACAATCAAATGAAATATTAAACAATAAAAATGTATGTTTCAAGACTCGAACCCATGACCTCTCATTTGATATGATAATGCACTAACCAACTACACTACAATGCTTATGTTGGTCTTTATGGGGGAAAAAATCATTTAAAGACAAATATTTCTATTTTTGAAGACTTCAAATGCACGTCGGTAAATAATCCGGGGCGTATGACCCGGGACAAAAACTAGTGAATAATACAAACCCCAATTTATCAAAAAAAAAAAACAATAACAATAATAAAAATAAGGCAATTTTATAATTATTGTTGAACTATGGCTTAAATTAATTATCCGGTGCTAGGACTAACTCCAAGACGGGTTAATAAGTAAGTGCTTATATAAATCCTATTATTAACATCGCGCTCCATATTCGAAATCCGTACTCTCCTAAATCTAATAAAACCGTTTCTCCTCTCGCCCGTGTAGACGTAGCTAACACATTGTTAGTGAACCACATTAAATTCTTGTGTCGATTGTTCATTATTATTTGTTTTGTTAGTTGTATCTGTCACAACAATTATAATACTAATAATAAAATCTATGAGAAGAATGGACTATTCATCTAGTTATTTATGAGCTAATAGATAGATGCACCAAGAATTTGAGACTAAACTAGTTAGTGGCGTACGCGATATCCATATAGTTGTGTATATTTGGCAACACTTGTTGTGATAAAGTTAGCGTAAAAATATGTTACATATAACTGAGGGGGGCAAAGATTTTATTAAAAATTATGAGATAATTAAGTCATTTATTTTGTTCTCTGCGCTTAAAATGTGGTGTTTTGTTATAAATTATATAAGATCTAGCATAGTTTAGTTTGAATCGTCTAATATGATTTTAAATTTTATGATTTAGTCTAGTCGGATCAATTAGCAAAGAGACAAGGCTATAAAAGGATTATCCTCTGTGATGATATAAGCCTTTCTTTGATTCTTTTCTATGTTCTCCTGTTAAAAGTGCGGGAAACACGTAGTCCATCTGATAAGATCAATGATATTACAGCTGCCACCTCATCCAAATCCTCTGCATCACACCTGATTACATCCCATCTAACTAACTCAGTAGAAGTTAATTAGAGTTTGTTATTGTTTGTTATTAACTCACATTCTCCCTCTCCCTCTCTAGTCTAGCTGTAGCTCTATAAATACTTTCTAGTTTTCATTTCTTACAGTTGATGTAATAATTCTAGAGAAACTTTCTCTCTCTCTTGTAAACACTACACAATTCAATAATGCATTAGTTTTAAGGTCTGAGCCACAAGAGTCATGTCGATGATGACATAATCTTCTGGTGTTTTTGTTCGTTTCATCAACTCAGTTTCTTCTACAAATTTCACATGGTATCGAGCAACCGGATTCAATCCCCGATTTACGCAGGTTATGAAATTCCGAGGTCCTGTTTGTTCAAATCGGTTCGTGTTCTTCGTTTTCTTTTCTTTGAAATTGTTCATTTGATTGAAATTCTGCAAACAATTAGCTGATTAAAATTGTTTGATTCGTTATACGCTTTCAATTGTTTGATTAATCACTTCAATCATCTCTTGAATTTGCGTTTTTCCTGATCTTTCTTTGATTCATATCGATTGATCTCATTTGCTCAGTTCTTGCTCAAATTGATTGATTCTTGCTCAAATTGCTCGATTCTTGTTCAAATTGCTCATTTTTAGTTCAAATTGCTCGTTTCTTGCTCAAATTGCTCATTTTAGCTTCTAAATCTGCTCATATCATGGAAGAAGTTCCAAATTCTAACAATTCTTCACAAAACAGTCAAAATAACATCCTAGATCCTACACAAGATCCTACTTCACCTTTTTATTTTCATCCATCTGATAATCCTGGAATTAAACTTGTGTCTGAAAAATTCAATGGAGAAGGATATGGTGACTGGAAAAGATCAATGATGATCAGTTTATCTCGCTAAGAACAAATTAGGTATGATTGATGGATCAATTCATAAGCCTAGTCTTTGGTACTAAGGAGCTAAAAGCATGGGAAAGGTGTAATTCAATGTTGATTTCTTGGATTCTAGGAGTTTTAGATCAGGAATTAGTTAGAAGTGTGTTATATTTTCACACAGCTAGAGAAATTTGGCTCAACTTAGAAGAAAGATTTGGTGCATCTTCTGGTACAGTTCTTTATGCTGTACAACAGAATCTTGATGAACTGAAACAAGGTTCAGACATCATTTCAACTTTTTTCACTAAAATCAAACGAGTTTGGGATCATCTTGATGATGTTGGTCCATTGCCAACCTGTGATTGTGGTAACTATTCTTGCACTATCACAAGAAAGCTACTCAAATCTCAGCAGGACAAGAGGCTAATTCAATTTCTCATGAAATTGACTGATGGCTATGAAGTTGTGAGAGGTAGTCTCTTACTCATGCAACCTTTACCAGCCATTTCACATGCTTATAGGCTTCTGGTTCAAGAAGAGAAGCATAAGCAACTCTATCATACTGTATCTCATGGTGGAGATGATTCTACTATGGCTTTTGTTGCTAACAAAGGCAAATTTCATTACAATTCCTATGAAAGAACAAACAGACCTCCTGCTGCTACTAACTCATACTACAAGAACTCTTATGCTAATGATAAGAGGCCCGACAAAAAGAGGGTGAACTATTACTGTGACCATTGCCAGATGCCGGGGCACAGTATACAAAGGTGCTACAAGCTTGGATATACTTCTGGAAAAAGAGTAGTTGCTGCTGTGCAAAATGATGCTGTGCAAAATGATGCTGTGCAAAATGATGAAGAGGAAGTTGTTGGTACTATCACTCAACAAGATATGCCAATAACTAATGAGCAATATCAGAGACTTATGGCTATGTTAGACAAGCAAAATGATTACAATTCAGGACAAGCTAGCTCAAGTCATTCCAAATCAGCTTGTGTAGCAGGTAAATTTTGTTTTCCTAACATCTACACATATGCCTTGGGTCATTGATAGTAGGCGTGAGCACAACTGGGTACCCGGTGGAATTTCATAGACCCAGACCCGGAACCGCAATTGGTGGGTCCCAAAATACTGGAATTGGAACTGGTCCAACCGGGTAATAAATTTTTGGACCCATACTAGGAACCGCTGGGTACTGGGTCCGAAACTGGGTACCCAGTTGTCAGTTTAACAGCATACAAAATGGGTCGATTGAGTTATAAAATTCAAAAAAAAAATTAAATGGGCCTATAGGCCTACTAACTTTTTACTTAATTATATTTGGGCCATCTGACCACCTCACATATGCCAAAACCCAATTCTACGTACCGGGTACCTTGTCCCAGAACAGGTTCCACCGGGTACCCAGACCAGATCCGGTTATAGCTGCCACCTCATCCAAATCCTCTGCATCACACCTGATTACATCCCATCTAACTAACTCAGGAGAAGTTAATTAGAGTTTGTTATTGTTTGTTATTAGCTCACATTCTCCCTCTCCCTCTCCCTCTCTTCTAGCTGTAGCTCTATAAATACTTTCTAATTTTCATTTCATACAGTTGATGTAATAATTCTAGAGAAACTTTCTCTCTCTCTTGTAAACACTACACAATTCAATAATGCATTAGTTTTAAGGTCTGAGCCACAAGAGTCATGGCGATGATGACATAATCTTCTGGTGTTCTTGTTCGTTTCATCAACTCAGTTTCTTCTACAAATTTCACACCATCTAATGGTAAGACGGAAGACTAGTGTTAAGCTGTTAACTCAGAGTCTGTTTGTAGATTGTACTAGTGAGTTTCCCTTCAATAACCTTACTTTGGTGGAGCTCCACGTGAGCAAATGTTGCAATTAATAACTTCTTTTTTCTCTTTGTTTTATTATCTTACTCTTCCTTTGTTCTAAAACCTTTATCTTAAAAATTTCTGGTAGCTAACCACTATCATCCAGTTGTATCAGATTTCAAAGACAAGCCAAGTACAAAACTACAGTACTATATATTGATATCCAACAAACTAATATTCTATAAATTTATAACTTATAACGATATTGTGTTCATTACAAAGGTTAATGTAGATAACGAGATCATTAATGTTAAACCATATCAAACTGTTTAGACGTTGAATAATGAAATTCCATAAAACGGAATTACAAAATTATTTGATTGGTTGTTGGGTACTTAGTTCCTCTATATATAATAGGATATACCACGATTGCAAATTAAATAAAACTTTCTGTTATATACGTTACACTATTTGATTATAGTGCCCACAACAATAAATAAATAAATTCTTAATATCACTGTTTATTATAGATATATATTACATTTGGACTAAGATGTGCATGATCGCAAGCCGTCCTCAAAACTCTAATGTAAACCAAAGGGAAGAAAAATAAGGAACAAATCCTGTCCTAATAATCAAAGAATATATAAGGTACTGTATATTATATTTACTAGGATTTGTTAGGAGACTATTGGTGCCAATGAAACAACTCTTAAAAATTCTCCTTGTGAAAATCAAACTTGGTAGATGTCTTCCTTGAAAAATCGTGTGACAAATGTCTCAGTTGTTGAGTCAAGCCAGGTGCACCACAATAGAATACCCCTGTAACAACCACATATATAGAAGTTAAATTTACAACTCAACATTATTCCCAAACAGAAATAGAGGTACTCGAAAGAAAAAAGAATGCACTAATATGAGAAATGCTTACCAACTCTCTTATCAGTGTGGTTGATAGCAACATGCTTGAACACAGCCCTCCAATTAGGCCTAGCAAAATGAGTCTTCACCTTAGATCCAGACACAATATCCATACCATTCTTAGCATGGTGTAAGGACTGGAGCATAGCAATCAAGGCCGACCTTGCATCGCCTTCTTCATAGACACTTGTGCAATAGTTATGGAGTTCGATCACATTGTCTCGGTCATTCTCAGCCACCTCATTCATCACGCTCCTAAACCAGTCGAAAGATCCTTGCTCTCGCGTCACCCAATAGAAATATGCTCGTTTCACAAGGAACGGCTTCTTCTTATGCACGTTGAACTCATCTGCTATTCCCTTCTCAACATCTTTTTGTTGCTTGATGTGGTAGAGCACGTCCTTGAGTATACTAATCAATGGTGTTGCTCCAATGCCAAGACCTACTAGTAAAAGGACGTCGTATTTCTTATAGTCTTGAGCTGGTGCTCCGTATGGCCCGTCAATCTTGAGCTTAGGCATCCTACAAAAGAATGTCAAGTCACACTCAGCATTTAGCATAGCATATAGGTATAACAATTGTACAAACTTATCTCTCCTAATTTGAACATATCTGACCCCATTAGCCTTTATATGAACTTATATTCCTAAACTCGTCTGTGTAAAGTATAAAAGGTAAGTGCAGAAAATGTGCAATTCGAAAATACCTTGGAATAGGTCCATTTCCCATATCAGCCCTAAGAAGGCCACTCTGATCACTGCTTGTAGGGGGCTGACATAACTTGGAGAAGAGCGTTCTAAGCTGAGAGGTCCAGTCACCCAAAGTTCGAATGTGAACGCTTACGTAATCGTCCCCTGGAGCTGAAGTAAGAGAGAATGGATGCCTACAACAATTCAACACCCATATCAGATTGAAAACTAACTTCTTTTACCAAAAATAATCAATCAATTATATATCAACTTGAGGTTGTTAAAAGTGTATTAGTACCATTCAAAGGGAGAAACTTCAGCACAGTTTACAAATATGTACTGTCCACTAGTGTATCTGAAATTCTGAGGCTTTGTCATTTGTAATGACAACACATTCCCTGGGTAGACCGCAACCTACATAGCATACAGGTAACATATTATTTCTCTGCATTGCACAATTTCATATCTATCGGATTTCTGCAGAAAGCATTCAACATGTCACAAACCTTTGATATCTGCACTGTCTTATAACCAGACCTGAATGCCCTTATCACCCTCTCAAAGCCATACAATAGAACTGGCACAGCGAGATACATCCATGTCTGCATCAAAGTCACGATCCACAACATCAGAAATTATAGAAGTTAGAACCTTCGAAAAGAAATTCTTCAAGTAGATAGAAATAAAAAGATGTTCTTATGCGAACTGAAACTTTTTAACTGATTTTTGCTGAATATCACCTCTTGCTTTGTTGGTAACACTGCTCATCTCCCGGGGGGAGACCAGGGACGAGTCCTGGCAGCAGCAATTTGGGTGAAGTAGAGGAGACGGGGAGGGGGGCACATGTACGTACTAAAACACATAGGAACATCAAAAAAAAATTGGCTTACCGTTTTCTTGTACCATTCCCTGCTGAGGTAGAGGTACCACCCATGGACTAACAAGAGAGCATAGACTATAACGAACAAATGGTGAGAGTACCAAAATGCATTGAACCCAGTAAGTTTTTTGAGGGCCTTGGGAAGCTTGAGTCTGTTTCTCCTGAACCAAGGTTGGGCCAACGTGAATGCGATCACCATTAAGACTAACATTACAATTCCAGTCCATCCTTCCGTTCCCTTGACAAACCACCAGTAGTTCGGAGGCCTTGTTTCCCCAAAGTACCGGCCAAGTGGCTCATAGGCCTCATCTGATGCGTGTAGCAGCCTCGGAAAGTCACATGTAAGATGGCAAATTACGTGGATCGCTACTCCAACCCCAACACCTAGGGCAACTACCTTGTGGAAATTGATGTTGTCATCAAACGGAACTGCCACCCCTAGCTTACTCCTGCTTCTAAGCCAGGTGATGGTGTTCCTACACACAGGGAGAAGGATGAGAGCCATGTTGAATTTAAGGGTCTCAGCTGCCCCTTTAGCAAAAGTGACACAATATCCCATGACATGGAACACGTAACGATTTTTGTACTGTAAGAACTTCCAAGTGAAGAGGCCAGCACAGATGCCGACCCATAGGAGGACGACCCATATTCTCTTCCAGTTGTCCTCGACAAAGTAGGCAACCTTACTGACACCTCGCTTGATGGGGTTCGGCTCCTTGGTTGGTACTAGCTTTTGGCTAAGCAATTGGCTAAGCTTACGGCTATCTGTCACTGTGTTGTTTGAGTGTGTTGGCGCTTGAAGCAATAGCATTTCCAAGTTATGGAGCTGTAAATTTAGCATAGATAATAAACATGATTAGTAATTATTCTATGATACCAAAACAGCATGGCTAAATGGCTAAGATGTTAGCCACCTAAATTCCAATAATAACATCAAAACAAAGTATTTATATCTCACAGATCCCCCACTTCGATCTTCACTTTTTTCTATATTTATACTCCCTCCGTTTCTGAAATTTTTTCCTACTCTGACCAATTTATTCTCACAAAAAGATTCCAAATAGGAACAACAAAAGAAAACGGAGGGAGTATATTAGGAGTACTATTCTATTAATAAACAATTCGTATTAAAAAAAATGGTTATCTCGAAATAAGTATAAAATTTAAGAGAGCTCCCGCATTCGTAGTGTTAGGTACCTAAAGTATAAAATATTCTAGATTGGGGGTCACCTGAGAGTAGGGCCTTAGGAAAAGAAAAGAAAAGAAAAGAAAAAAAAGTACTACTAAAGAGTAGACAAAAGGGCTGGGTTTCCAATCATAATGGACTTTGCTTAATACTTTGGTCTGGGCTTATAATCTGAACTGAACCACCTCACCAGCATAATTGTTGTTTTATATGGGCTGGGCTTTTATAATCTCTTGGGCCATGACTTTAGAACGTGAAAAAAGAAAAAAGAGATGAACCTCAATGAAACCAAGGCCATCAGGATCAAGCTCTTCCATGATGAGGGCAGCATATTCGTCAGCTTGATTTAGAATTGTGGACAGTTTATTGGCTGACGCACTTAGTGAGATAATCTGCAATATTAAATAAATGAATAAATCAATGACCAAGAAATAAGACATGTAATATAGGAAAACAACATTGATGATAATATATAGTATGGTCTTCAATTTTCCTACCTCTCTGACTTCCTCTTCTGTAATTCTGCCATCTGCATCCTTGTCCACCCTATAATATCAGTCAGCCATATGATATGAGCATATCTTATCCTCATGAACCAACAAATGGATAGATTTCATTTTCTTTATTGAGAGAAGTGAGAACAATGTGTAAACATCACTGAAAGTAAAAAAAGTAGGATTTGTTCCGTTCATTTTATTTTCACTCCTTATAAGAAAAAAACAAGTTCATATAAGTTGAAAAGAACGGACCTAAGTGGAGAGAACAAGATAGTCGTTGAAAAAAATAAAATGAGACAACCATATTCCAATCAAGTATACCGTGATAATTAATTTGGAACAAAGGGAGTATTAATTAGTGACAGAATAACTTTCCCCCCAAATGTCTACAGATCTTCACTTGCTGTCAGCCTTGTCTTTAATATAGCTTACCTATGCTCAAAGTTGTACTGCAATGAGGTGGGTCTTCGTTCCTCAGTCTTTACTCACCACATGCAAATACACTTATAAATGAATCAAATGTCCCTTATCTTAATTAACATTAGACCTGGCAAAATAGACTTGTACCCGTAAACCCGACCCGAATACCCGATTTGAGACCAGTTTCAACCCGAATAGACCCGAGACCCATTTTCAACCCGACCCAAGACCCGTTTCACCCGAAATAACCCGACCCAACCCAAACCCGACCCGAAAGTAGATAGACCCGAACATGACCCGAAATCAACTCTCTGTAGACTTTTTGATCGAACACAGGTTGATGTCCATCATTCTTCACACTCACTGGATGTGCAGCATAGTTTGAGCATTTATCGTGATGTTTTTTTCATGTTAGATGTGATCTGACCTCTTCTGTTTTGGTGAGCTCACTCCATAATGCACATCAAGATTCAACCATTCATTCTCTAGTTTTTTCTAGTTACACCTTTAAGATTCCTAATTATTAAGATGGTAAATTTTCTTCCTCGTTAATTACGGCTGTCCTTCAATGTTTTTGATAGTGTATATTTCTCCTCCTAAGTTTAAAATATGTTTTATGTATATTTTATATGTAACTGTTATTCTGTTATGTCAAGTTTTGTCTTAATTTTTTACAAAATATGATTCCAATAGCCCTTTAATTTGTTTTGCAGTGGGCAAGCCGACATGATTTAACCCGACCCGAGCTAATCCGACCCGATTTAACCCGAATTTTCATGGACCCGACCCGAAACGTGTCCCGAACACAAGGTTAACCAGTATATGACCGACCCGTATGACCCATTTGCCACCTCGAATTAAGATGACATTATATGGTGTGCTAATCTTAATTAATGCATGATCCACCGCTTAATATATGCCATAATTTGGACTTTTCTTTCTTTAAAAAATCTAAGCTCTGCATGTGCACTTAGATTTGGTGATTTCTTCTCCTCCCGGTAAAGGTGGTTAGGTACAACTACTCAATTGGCTCTTTGTCAACTTAATTTAGAGGGCAATCTTCATATACAATTATTAACAAAAAGGAATACTTTGTAGTACTTGCATATTAAACCAATAAATTGATTATTATAAAGGAAAATTTAATGTTGTTTAATGATGTTCTCCTTATGAAAACAACTTCCATGGAAATTAATGGAAAATTTCTTTGGGCCTGTCCTATCTCAAGGCCAAATCTAAGCCCTAACTTTAACCCCGATAGATTGAACGTTATGGTTTCTTCGTCCAATATTTACGCTCAATAACTTAAGCCTAAGACGAAGTGTAATACCCCAATCCTTAAAAGCGTTTTAATTAGCGTTAATTATAATTATAAAGTTAATTATGTTTCGAAAATCCTTATTTTATTTAAGTTGGAGTATGAATTTTTAATTGAGATGTTGTCATGTTTTTATTAATTTAATTTTATAAAGATACTATTATTTAATATATTTTGGGTTTCTAGCGATGTAAAATATGTTCAACGGTATTTGGTCCCAATAGGAAACCAAAGTCGGTTTTCCTCCCTTCCACTTATGGATGTCTGTTTAAGGAGGAAACAAAACCCCCAAAATCTTTGTCTCTCTGTCATTTTTTTCTTCCCTCACAAAAAGGAAACCCAACCCCATTTCTCTCTCCTTCCCGTGAAACCCCAAAGCCCCAACCCTCACCCTTCTCTCTCTTCTCACGCACCCCTTTTCCTCTCTCCTCGTCGGCGTTTCCCCAAGCTCGCCGGGAGCTTTCTCTCCTCCGTCCGCGTGTGTCTGCCGTCGGTCTTTGCTCGCGTGCCACCGCGGTGCTTGTTGTGGTTTCGTTGCTGCTGCTGTTCGAGCTCCCCGCTCGCGATCTCTCTCCTCCTCGCTGCTCTTGTTGTTCGTGGGTGCTACCGTGCACCGCTGCCTTCGTGTGTCGCTGCGTTGCTCGCCGGAGCACAGCTCCCCTTCCCTGCCGCCTCCGTTCGTCCCTGCTCCAAGTGAGCAGAGGTACTACACCCCTCTTCTCTAACTCTACGTTTCTACTTCGGTATTTGCAAGCTTTGATGCTTATAATTATTGAATTCCGAAATTTGAGTTAATTAATTGATGATTTGAATGATTGTTGATGCATTCTATTCCCTCGATATTTGGATTTTGGGACTTAAGTATTGAATTGAATTATATGCTCCTGGTTCGAGTTAAACTTAACCGATAATTAGAAAGGCCTCAAGTGTAAACTTCGGTTTTGGGCAAATGTAAAATAAAGTGAGAATCTATGTATCATCCTTTGGATTATATATGTTGAATATTAAACCAAGTAAGATGTGAAGTTGGGTGAATCTATGGGTTGATGGTCATCAAAGTATACTAGTTCCCAAAATTAATAAAGTGAGTTATGGACCATTGAAATTATCACGATATTGACAAATACTAATGACTTATACCAATGGTATATAGGTACCATGGGTTAATTCGAGTATCACTAAGCGTAGGATGTTTAAGTAAAGCGTGCTTAACTAATTCCTAATGTGAGACCTATGATCGTCATGGGTGATGTTATCTCGAATACGGGATGGTTTTCCGAGTTTGTCATCGTATAGGTGAAGATAACTTATAATTGAGGTAAGATGATTATAAGATGAGGGAAGCCGATAGTTAATGATAGTAATGGTATTAACATGTCTACATGCAATACGACCTACATGTATTATGAATGACGAGACGTGATTTATATGCTAATAAATGACATGTGAAATTATGATGCTATGAGAAGATTTTTATGATATGTTCCCGTAAAAGGTGTAGTACGAAAGAATGTAAAGATGATTCATGTAGATTGTGAAACGATATTTGTGAAGCTACATTATATGAGAAAGGTATTATATTATATTTCTGTAAATGATCTGAAAGTATGAAAGGATTACGATGACGTTTATGCTATGATTTGTTACGTATTTCTGATATACTTGAGGTGATGAGTCATGTTTATAAATTCTCGATTATGCCAAAGTGTACCTTTAAATTACGAAATAAGTCGAAAGCATGAATGATTCATAAACGATGTAAAATACGAAAGGACTACTATGCTTATGCTATGTATCTGTTATGCTTTAGATATGCTTCTGTTATGTATTTTGAAAGGTATTCTAAGTTATGAGATATGCTTCTGAATACCTGATTATGCAAAAGTATATGTTATGAACATGATTATGAATATGTCATGAATATGATTACTTTCCATGATTATGATTACGATGATGTAATGTAATCATGGTTATGTTATGATGATGATTACGTATCATGATTACGATTACCATGAGGTAATGTGATTATGAATATGTTTGCTTATGATTACGTTCCATGATTATGATTACGATGATGTAATGTAATCATGGTTACGTTATGATGATGATTACGTATCATGATTACGATTACCATGAGGTAATGTGATTATGAATATGTTTGCTTATGATTACGTTCCATGATTATGATTACGATGATGTAATGTAATTATGGTTACGTTATGATGATGATTACGTATCATGATTACGATTACCATTAGGTAATGTGATTATGATTCGTAAAGGAACGAAACATGATAAAGCTAAGTGAAAGAACGGTTCTTGGCAGTATTACGATGTTATGTTGGTCGTGCACGTACCATTCTGTTCTATGGCGGAAACGCCACCTTCTGGTTAGGGGCAATTGTCCCTGGTGGCACCGCACTATGCATGGCTTTATGCCACCTTCTGGTTAGGGACACTGTCCCTGGTGGCTATTGCCCTATGATTATGATGATGATGCTTTTGGGAGACGTCCCTTATGTTATACTTGCCAAGTTACCAAAATGATTAAGTAAAATGAAAAGATATGATGACACTTATGATATGATACGAACCGATATAATATGTTATGAAATGATTTATGTTGTTCTTCCCTCTATTAAATGCATGCTCTTTCAAGTTACCAAAATGATTAAGTAAAATGAAAAGATATGATGACACTTATGATATGATACGAACCGATATAATATGTTATGAAATGACTTATGTTGTTCTTCCCTCTATTAAATGCATGCTCTTTCAAGTTACCAAAATGATTAAGTAAATGAAAAGATAATGATGAATCATATGATATGATATGATATTATGAACCGATATGATATGTTATGAAATGATTTATGTTGTTCTTCCCTCTATTAAATGCATGCTCTTTCAAGTTACTAATATGATTAAGTAAAAATGAAAAGATAATGATGAGGCTTATGATATGAAACGAAATATCTGTTATGTAGATGATTTTATAATTTAATGCTATGAAGTATGGTGAATTTGATGTTACGAAAGTATGATTATGATTGCGGTTATGTCTTATGATTTCACACATTATGTTATTGATGCTTGGGTTAGGAATGTTTTACGAATATGATGATTAGTGATGTTTATGAACGAATGTATGGCATAACTATGTTATTAAGAAAGTACGATTATTGGTAGTTAAGTAAATGAATGATGATGATGATTTATGATATCCGTGAGAACATATAAGTCATGAAAGATTATGAATAAAGTATATGTTTATGAATGTTTATTGTCTAATGATATGAAAGTATGTCTTCCGCTTTGATATGAAAGAACTACGATGATGTTACGACTCGCTATGTTTTTCGAAAGTACTTAAAGGTCATGAAACATGATGAATGATAATGGATTATGTGAATGTTGTTATGTTGTTGTGATATGGGTATGAATGATGTGAACATGTTGAATTACGTGAGAGTCGTAGACACCAAAGCATGTTTTAAGAATGTTTTATGGGTTAGTACTCGGCGTTGTCCCGATGTGTCTGTCAATGTTTTGTTTTGTCACTACTGTGGCCTGTCACTTGGTGGGTGGCGGTGTTACAATAGTTTCGGAGTTGAAGTTCGGAGCATCTTCTCCAAGATAGAAGCGATTACGTACTAAAAGCTCGGCCATGATTGTTTTATTTTTCTTTTGAGGCGAGGACGTTCCACTTTGTAATAGATAATAAGTAATGATTTAGTTTTATTTCGAGTCTTTGGATGAGCAATAGTGCTCCCGATTCTCGTTAGGCTGCTACTCCGCGAAAGCGTTGAGTTATGGATTTGGAAATATTTGATTGTGACGGGTTTTTCAAACATTTTCCCACTTTGGGTTGTCCAATTTACAAAGGAAACTCTGCTCGAAATTTCTAGAAAATATTAATATATTATTAAAGTGTTTTTTTTTTTAAAGAGTGACAAATCTAAGTAATGTCCATGTAAGTTAATGTTTAATGTCGCCTTGTATTTTCCCCTAGTGGAAAGTACGGCGGTAGCGCGCCGACTAAGCTAAGTCTTCCGCTGCTAATCTTTATTAATTAACTTAATAAGGATGTATGAAAGTCGGGGCGTTACAGAGTGGTATCAGAGCTAAGGTTAGATTCAGGTACGCTATGATCTCCATATCATGGCGTAAAGGTTCTAAATATGTTTAATGGGTTGGCTAAAAAGTTAGGTATAAATGAACCAAGCCGTTTGAGAGTTTGCGCTTTTGCGTGTGCAATGTGAATCTGTTTATGTAAAGATGTGGCGCATGTGATTTTCTATGTTAATTACTAGTTTATGTGTGATGTATCGTGCATTGACTTGTATTTGTCTATGATATGTATTTATTCAAAGTATATATTTATAACACTTATATGATTTGAGAAACCAACTGAACTTCAAACGAGATCTCAATAAATGAGTTAGTTGGAGTTCATTGCCAACAAGTTTGCCCCTTTTGTTTTCTTTGCTCCTCGATTTCGCGAATCGAGTCAAGTAGAGTTACAAAAGATGATGGCGGAATGGAGGCTGAATACCTAACGAAGCCATGAAAGCTTGAGATCTTGGTTTTGTCTAAATGAATTTAGCTTGTTGTTTCCTCGATTAACTTATTGCAAGTTTCGAGGACGAAACTTTTTATAAGGGTGGTAGGATGTAATACCCCAATCCTTAAAAGCGTTTTAATTAGCGTTAATTATAATTATAAAGTTAATTATGTTTCGAAAATCCTTATTTTATTTAAGTTGGAGTATGAATTTTTAATTGAGATGTTGTCATGTTTTTATTAATTTAATTTTATAAAGATACTATTATTTAATATATTTTGGGTTTCTAGCGATGTAAAATATGTTCAACGGTATTTGGTCCCAATAGGAAACCAAAGTCGGTTTTCCTCCCTTCCACTTATGGATGTCTGTTTAAGGAGGAAACAAAACCCCCAAAATCTTTGTCTCTCTGTCATTTTTTTCTTCCCTCACAAAAAGGAAACCCAACCCCATTTCTCTCTCCTTCCCGTGAAACCCCAAAGCCCCAACCCTCACCCTTCTCTCTCTTCTCACGCACCCCTTTTCCTCTCTCCTCGTCGGCGTTTCCCCAAGCTCGCCGGAGCTTTCTCTCTCCTCCGTCCGCGTGTGTCCGCGTCGGTCTTGCCGCCGCGTGCCACCGCGGTCTTGTTGTGGTTTCGTTGCTGCTGCTGTTCGAGCTCCCCTGCTCGCGATCTCTCTCCTCCTCGCCGCTCTTGTTGTTCGTGGGTGCTACCGTGCACCGCCTTCGTGTGTCGCCTCGCGCTGCTCGCCGGAGCACGGCTCCCCTTCCCTGCCGCCTCTCGTTCGTCCCTCGCTCCAAGTGAGCAGAGGTACTACACCCCTCTTCTCTAACTCTACGTTTCTACTTCGGTATTTGCAAGCTTTGATGCTTATAATTATTGAATTCGAAATTTGAGTTAATTAATTGATGATTTGAATGATTGTTGATGCATTCTATTCCCCGATATTTGGATTTTGGGACTTAAGTATTGAATTGAATTATATGCTCCTGGTTCAGGTTAAACTTAACCGATAATTAGAAAGGCCTCAAGTGTAAACTTCGGTTTTGGGCAAATGTAAAATAAAGTGAGAATCTATGTATCATCCTTTGGATTATATATGTTGAATATTAAACCAAGTAAGATGTGAAGTTGGGTGAATCTATGGGTCGATGGTCATCAAAGTATACTAGTTCCCAAAATTAATAAAGTGAGTTATGGACCATTGAAATTATCACGATATTGACAAATACTAATGACTTATACCAATGGTATATAGGTACCATGGGTTAATTCGTAGTATCACTAAGCGTAGGATGTTTAAGTAACCGTGCTTAACTAATTCCTAATGTGAGACCTATGATCGTCATGGGTGATGTTATCTCGAATACGGGATGGTTTTCCGAGTTTGTCATCGTATAGGTGAAGATAACTTATAATTGAGGTAAGATGATTATAAGATGAGGGAAGCCGATAGTTAATGATAGTAATGGTATTAACATGTCTACATGCAATACGACCTACATGTATTATGAATGACGAGACGTGATTTATATGCTAATAAATGACATGTGAAATTATGATGCTATGAGAAGATTTTTATGATATGTTCCCGTAAAAGGTGTAGTCGCAAAGAATGTAAAGATGATTCATGTAGATTGTGAAACGATATTTGTGAAGCTACATTATATGAGAAAGGTATTATATTATATTTCTGTAAATGATCTGAAAGTATGAAAGGATTACGATGACGTTTATGCTATGATTTGTTACGTATTTCTGATATACTTGAGGTGATGAGTCATGTTTATAAATTCTCGATTATGCCAAAGTGTACCTTTAAATTACGAAATAAGTTGAAAGCATGAATGATTCATAAACGATGTAAAATACGAAAGGACTACTATGCTTATGCTATGTATACGTTATGCTTTAGATATGCTTCTGTTATGTATTTTGAAAGGTATTCTAAGTTATGAGATATGCTTCTGAATACCTGATTATGCAAAAGTATATGTTATGAACATGATTATGAATATGTCATGAATATGATTACTTTCCATGATTATGATTACGATGATGTAATGTAATCATGGTTATGTTATGATGATGATTACGTATCATGATTACGATTACCATGAGGTAATGTGATTATGAATATGTTTGCTTATGATTACGTTCCATGATTATGATTACGATGATGTAATGTAATCATGGTTACGTTATGATGATGATTACGTATCATGATTACGATTACCATGAGGTAATGTGATTATGAATATGTTTGCTTATGATTACGTTCCATGATTATGATTACGATGATGTAATGTAATTATGGTTACGTTATGATGATGATTACGTATCATGATTACGATTACCATTAGGTAATGTGATTATGATTCGTAAAGGAACGAAACATGATAAAGCTAAGTGAAAGAACGGTTCTTGGCGGTATTACGATGTTATGTTGGTCGTGCACGTACCATTTCGTTCTATGGCGGAAACGCCACCCTCCTCGGTTAGGGGCAATTGTCCCCGGTGGCACCGCACTATGCATGGCTTTATGCCACCTTCCTCGGTTAGGGACACTCGTCCCCGGTGGCTATTGCCCTATGATTATGATGATGATGCTTTTGGGAGACGTCCCTTATGTTATACTTGCCAAGTTACCAAAATGATTAAGTAAAATGAAAAGATATGATGACACTTATGATATGATACGAACCGATATAATATGTTATGAAATGATTTATGTTGTTCTTCCCTCTATTAAATGCATGCTCTTTCAAGTTACCAAAATGATTAAGTAAAATGAAAAGATATGATGACACTTATGATATGATACGAACCGATATAATATGTTATGAAATGACTTATGTTGTTCTTCCCTCTATTAAATGCATGCTCTTTCAAGTTACCAAAATGATTAAGTAAATGAAAAGATAATGATGAATCATATGATATGATATGATATTATGAACCGATATGATATGTTATGAAATGATTTATGTTGTTCTTCCCTCTATTAAATGCATGCTCTTTCAAGTTACTAATATGATTAAGTAAAAATGAAAAGATAATGATGAGGCTTATGATATGAAACGAAATATCTGTTATGTAGATGATTTTATAATTTAATGCTATGAAGTATGGTGAATTTGATGTTACGAAAGTATGATTATGATTGCGGTTATGTCTTATGATTTCACACATTATGTTATTGATGCTTGGGTTAGGAATGTTTTACGAATATGATGATTAGTGATGTTTATGAACGAATGTATGGCATAACTATGTTATTAAGAAAGTACGATTATTGGTAGTTAAGTAAATGAATGATGATGATGATTTATGATATCTGTGAGAACATATAAGTCATGAAAGATTATGAATAAAGTATATGTTTATGAATGTTTATTGTCTAATGATATGAAAGTATGTCTTCCGCTTTGATATGAAAGAACTACGATGATGTTACGACTCTGCTATGTTTTCTGAAAGTACTTAAAGGTCATGAAACATGATGAATGATAATGGATTATGTGAATGTTGTTATGTTGTTGTGATATGGGTATGAATGATGTGAACATGTTGAATTACGTGAGAGTCGTAGACACCAAAGCATGTTTTAAGAATGTTTTATGGGTTAGTACTCAGCGTTGTGCTGATGTGTCTGTCAATGTTTTGTTTTGTCACTACTGTGGCCTGTCACTTGGTGGGTGGCAGTGTTACAATAGTTTCAGGTTGAAGTTCTGGAGCATCTTCTCCAAGATAGAAGCAGTTACGTACTAAAAGCTCAGCCATGATTGTTTTATTTTTCTTTTGAGGCGAGGACGTTCCACTTTGTAATAGATAATAAGTAATGATTTAGTTTTATTTCGAGTCTTGGATGAGCAATAGTGCCTCCGATTCTCGTTAGTCGCTACTCCGCGAAAGCGTTGAGTTATGGATTTGGAAATATTTGATTGTGACGGGTTTTTCAAACATTTTCCCACTTTGGGTTGTTCAATTTACAAGCGAAACTCGCAAATTTCTAGAAAATATTAATATATTATTAAAGTGTTTTTTTTTTTAAAGAGTGACAAATCTAAGTAATGTCCATGTAAGTTAATGTTTAATGTCGCCTTGTATTTTCCCCTAGTGGAAAGTACGGCGGTAGCGCGCCGACTAAGCTAAGTCTTCCGCTGCTAATCTTTATTAATTAACTTAATAAGGATGTATGAAAGTCGGGGCGTTACACGAAGAGAGAAATAAAAAGCAAGGTTGGCCTAGTAGGTTGGAGGTCCTCCTTCCACCCCTACGATAGAGATTCCATTCTTGTCCTTTGTAAAGTGGGATCCCCAAATTCCCTCACTTGCAAGGGATCTTCACCTAAAAAAACCAAAAGATAAATTTTTTTCTCTTTAATGTCATACACCCGTGACCAAGTACCGTCTAAAATTTGCATTGCCCAATATCTTACTAGAGTTTTCTCGGTATTAATTAATTTTGTTAAATATTTGAAACATTCTTACACCATGATGTTAAGCTATGAACACTACAATTATATAATGAATGTGAAAGTAGCTTAAAATGATTTGTCAACATTTTCTCCTTTTCACACTTTGACCAATCTAGAACAACGTTGAAGGATTCTTGTTTTATTCATACAATTTTGAAAAACACGCAAAGAATACAAGTCAACTAGCTATAGCCAAGATACCGTATTCTCAGTTTTATTTTAAAAAAGATTAGCATACATCTTTGACCAATATTTTTTCAGGAATTGTTTGTTTTTAAGTGTGATAAAGTCATAAAGAAGAAAAACAAAAACAAATACGCACTCGTCAAATATAACGAAAGAATTTAAAACATCATCTCCTGATTAAATAAACCTCATTGTCATTCCAAATATAAGTACTCCTTATCACATAAAAATTTCCCACACCAAGCTAGTCATTTTATCAAAATTTTACCCCCTCTTATCCGAAACGGCCTTCGTTTTACCATAATGACATAAAAGTGTTTTTATAAATGACATGACCGTTTATTATTGTTACATTAATTCGCATGTGTGAATTTTTATAACACAATAATTACCTAAGACGCTTTTATTAACCATATTGTAAAATTTTTTTTCAGATTAACTTTTTTTTTCTTTTGTTTTTGAGACTAAATTAAATACAAATTGACTTACATGTCAAAGAAAGTCTGAATACGAGTATCAAAACTCTGATCACATAGCTGTTCCCAAAAATCACGCAATTGGGCCTTAGTGACTGTTCCTGTAACATTGCCTCTCCTACGCGCCAATGCATCAAATAATTCACCAGCAAATTCTTTTTCATTCATCCCTGTCATCCATATAAAAACACGCTTTTTGTTAAAGCGTCGGCGTCTTGGGGGAAAACAACAATAAAAAAAGCAACATCCAAGATGCCATACAAATTCAAGGGAAAAAAAATCTTCTCTCGCATTTTACTATTATTATTGTTATTAATTACAGCATAACAATAAAGTTGCAGTGTTATTTCTTAGGAAATTTTTACCATATGCACGTATTTTCGGTTGAGAAAGCAAAATTTGTTACTACAACTAATAGTAGTGTGAATATGGCAGATTGGTAGTTGGTAGATAAAACTCGTGTCATTAGATTCTTATAGATATGCATTACCAAACATAACATAGCACACGCATTTTTCTTTTGCATAATCTAGATATATTTACTCTCTTAACACAAATTTCAGTTTGAAATGACTTGCACTTGTTAAGGTATCTTTTGTTGATCACCCTTCATTGCACCCAAAAACACCACTATTCACATTTAATTGTAAACACAAAATTCTACCATAAGTGATAAGTGATAGTCTGATACGCGTGTAATTTAACACCCTTCCAATATTATCCATATAGATTTATCGTGAAACATCAATGTAGGATGAAATTGTATACGTATACTTCTAAAAGATAGGAGATGATTATGATCCTCGTTCACATATGTTGCACTATTATTAGTAGTATGATAACTAAATTTGAACAGAGGAAGTAATTGTTTACTCATCTAAGCAATAAACTATGTTGGCACATTTGGGTAACATTGGCCTTAAAAATCCAAAATCATGACGATTTGTGAAAAATTCAGTGACACATATACTCAACGTGGTACTTTTACATCACTTCCTAGGACAAAATTTACATCTTTCAAGTAATTATTTGAAGATCTAGCCACATTGCAATATACTCGGCCTACTAAAGCATACTATTACACTAAATATTTATATTAAGAGCCAACAGTACATGTACATCTTAATTTGTATAATATAAAGACGGAAGACCTGGAATCTTAATGATTAACATATAGTTTATTATTTATCTTAAGTAACACAAATATAAAAATTGACAACAAAGACTAGCAATTCAGATGGGTTTCAACTTTCAAGTTCAAACAAATGGAAACAACTTTCAGCTCATGCACTAGTCACTAGATCACTAGATGATATATTAGGTGTTACTTTCTTAGGTGTGCGCCATCCACTCAAAAATTGAACATGTGTGGGGCTCATGCGCACCAGCAACATGAAAAATAGTAATGAAATTCAACTATTCTCGGTAATCATACTCCTTGTCTCTTAACAAAAACATCAATATGCCTTTTTCTTTTAACGAATTTTAAAAACACACTTTTAACCATTAATATCTTTTAACAAAATTCAACATATTCTAAAAATTCAACATATAAATAATACACATTCAAAGAAAGTAACAAGATTACACCAAATATATCATTTTCACATATATTAAATAAAATAATAATCAAGCTAAAGCTCATCAAACTTGACTTTGATAAATTAAACGGTTATTTC
>CANSZD010002904.1:0-5000 GCA_947648045.1 Beta corolliflora
TTTCAACCTCAATTAACTTAATTTCTCGCTTTTAGCCGCATGTAGTGTCATGTATAGTTCTTATTATATATATATATATATGTATTACAATCAACTAAACTCGGCTTCACATGTATTGAAACCCATTTTGGGTAAGTGAATGTCATTTCGGGCCTATTTCGGCTTTTCAACTCAATTAATTTAATTTCTCGCTTTTAGCCGCATGTAGTGTCATGTATAGTTCTTATTACTTTATATATATATGTATTACAATCAACTAAACTCGCTTCACATGTATTGAAACCCATTTTGGGTAAGTGAATGTCATTTTCGGGCCTATTTCGGCTTTTCAACCTCAATTAACTTAATTTCTCGCTTTTAGCCGCATGTAGTGTCATGTATAGTTCTTATTACTTATATATATATGTATTACAATCAACTAAACTCGCTTCACATGTATTGAAACCCATTTTGGGTAAGTGAATGTCATTTCGGGCCTATTTCTTCAACCTCAATTAACTTAATTTCTCGCTTTTAGCCGCATGTAGTGTCATGTATAGTTCTTATTACTATATATATATGTTATTATAAATCAACTAAACTCGCTTCACATGTATTGAAACCCATTTTGGGTAAGTGAATGTCATTTTGGGCCTATTTCGGCTTTTCAACCCTAATTAACTTAATTTCCTCCTTTTAGCCGCATGTAGTGTCATGTATAGTTCTTATTACTATATATATATGTATTACAATCAACTAAACTCGCTTCACATGTATTGAAACCCATTTTGGGTAAGTGAATGTCATTTCGGGCCTATTTTGGCTTTTCAACCTCAATTAACTTAATTTCTCGCTTTTAGCCGCATGTAGTGTCATGTATAGTTCTTATTACTATATATATATGTATTACAATCAACTAAACTCGCTTCACATGTAATTGAAACCCATTTTGGGAAGTGAATGTCATTTCCGGCCTATTTCGGCTTTTCAACCTCAATTAACTTAATTTCTCGCTTTTAGCCGCATGTAGTGTCATGTATAGTTCTTATTATAATATATATATGTATTACAATCAACTAAACTCGCTTCACATGTATTGAAACCCATTTTGGGTAAGTGAATGTCATTTCGGGCCTATTTCGGCTTTTCAACCTCAATTAACTTAATTTCACGCTTTTAGCCGCATGTAGTGTCATGTATAGTTCTTATTACTATATATATATTTATTACAATCAACTAAACTCGCTTCACATGTATTGAAACCCATTTTGGGTATGTGAATGTCATTTCGGGCCTATTTCGGCTTTTCAACCTCAATTAACTTAATTTCTCGCTTTTAGCCGCATGTAGTGTCATGTATAGTTCTTATTATAATATATATATGTATTACAATCAACTAAACTCGCTTCACATGTATTGAAACCCATTTTGGGTAAGTGAATGTCTTTTGGGCCTATTTCGGCTTTTCAACCTCAATTAACTTAATTTCTCGCTTTTAGCCGCATGTAGTGTCATGTATAGTTCTTATTACTATATATATATATGTATTACAATCAACTAAACTCGCTTCACATGTATTGAAACCCATTTTGGGTAAGTGAATGTCATTTCGGCCTATTTCGGCTTTTCAACCTCAATTAACTTAATTTCTCGCTTTTAGCGCATGTAGTGTCATGTATAGTTCTTATTACTATATATATATGTATTACAATCAACTAAACTCGCTTCACATGTATTGAAACCCATTTTGGGTAAGTGAATGTCATTTCGGGCCTATTTCGGCTTTTCAACCTCAATTAACTTAATTTCTCGCTTTTAGCCGCATGTAGTGTCATGTATAGTTCTTATTATATCTATATATATATGTATTACAATCAACTAAACTCGCTTCACATGTATTGAAACCCATTTTGGGTAAGTGAATGTCATTTCGGGCCTATTTCGGCTTTTCGACCTCAATTAACTTAATTTCTCGCTTTTAGCCGCATGTAGTGTCATGTATAGTTCTTATTACTATATATATATGTATTACAATCAACTAAACTCGCTTCACATGTATTGAAACCCATTTTGGGTAAGTGAATGTCATTTCGGGCCTATTTCGGCTTTTCAACCTCAATTAACTTAATTTCACGCTTTTAGCCGCATGTAGTGTCATGTATAGTTCTTATTACTATATATATATGTATTACAATCAACTAAACTCGCTTCACATGTATTGAAACCCATTTTGGGTAAGTGAATGTCATTTCGGGCCTATTTCGGCTTTTCAACCTCCAATTAACTTAATTTCTCGCCTTTTAGCCGCATGTAGTGTCATGTATAGTTCTTATTACTATATATATATATGTATTACAATCAACTAAACTCGCTTCACATGTATTGAAACCCATTTTGGGTAAGTGAATGTCATTTCGGGCCTATTTCGTTTAGCCCTCAATTAACTTAATTTCTCGCTTTTAGCCGCATGTAGTGTCATGTATAGTTCTTATTACTATATATATATGTATTACAATCAACTAAACTCGCTTCACATGTATTGAAACCCATTTTGGGTAAGTGAATGTCATTTCGGGCCTATTTCGGCTTTTCAACCTCAATTATTTTAATTTCACGCTTTTAGCCGCATGTAGTGTCATGTATAGTTCTTATTACTATATATATATGTATTACAATCAACTAAACTCGCTTCACATGTATTGAAACCCATTTTGGGTATGTGAATGTCATTTCGGGCCTATTTTGGCTTTTCAACCTCAATTAACTTAATTTCTCGCTTTTAGCCGCATGTAGTGTCATGTATAGTTCTTATTACTATATATATATATGTATTACAATCAACTAAACTCGCTTCACATGTATTGAAACCCATTTTGGGTACGTGAATGTCATTTCGGGTTTATTTCGGCTTTTCATCCTCAATTAACTTAATTTCTCGCTTTTAGCCGCATGTAGTGTCATGTATAGTTCTTATTAGTATATATATATGTATTAAAATCAACTAAACTCGCTTCACATGTGTTGAAACCCATTTTGGGTAAGTGAATGTCATTTCGAGCCTATTTCGGCTTTACAACATCAATTAACTTAATTTCTCGCTTTTAGCCGCATGTAGTGTCATGTATTGTTCTTATTACTATATATATATATATGTATTAGTTTTTTTTTTTTTATTTTGCAATCAACTAAACTCGCTTCACATGTATTGAAACCCATTTTGGGTAAGTGAATGTCATTTCGGGCCTATTTCGGCTTTTCAACCTCAATTAACTTAATTTCTCGCTTTTAGCCGCATGTAGTGTCATGTATAGTTCTTATTATTATATATATATTTATTACAATCAACTAAACTCGCTTCACATGTATTGAAACCCATTTTGGGTAAGTGAATGTCATTTCGGGCCTATTTCGGCTTTTCAACCTCAATTAACTTAATTTCACGCTTTTAGCCGCATGTAGTGTCATGTATAGTTCTTATTACTATATATATATTTATTACAATCAACTAAACTCGCTTCACATGTATTGAAACCCATTTTGGGTAAGTGAATGTCATTTCGGGCCTATTTCGGCTTTTCAACCTCAATTAACTTAATTTCTCGCTTTTTGCCGCATGTAGTGTCATGTATAGTTCTTATTACTATATATATATGTATTACAATCAACTAAACTCGCTTCTGTATTGAAACCCATTTTGGGTAAGTGAATGTCATTTCGGGCCTATTTCGGCTTTTCAACCTCAATTAACTTAATTTCTCGCTTTTAGCCGCATGTAGTGTCATGTATAGTTCTTATTACTATATATATATGTATTACAATCAACTAAACTCGCTTCACATGTATTGAAACCCATTTTGGGTAAGTGAATGTCATTTCGGGCCTATTTCGGCTTTTCAACCTCAATTAACTTAATTTCTCGCTTTTAGCCGCATGTAGTGTCATGTATAGTTCTTATTACTTATATATATATGTATTACAATCAACTAAACTCGCTTCACATGTATTGAAACCCATTTTGGGTAAGTGAATGTCATTTCGGGCCTATTTCGGCTTCTTAACCTCAATTAACTTAATTTATCGCTTTTAGCCGCATGTAGTGTCATGTATAGTTCTTATTAGTATATATATATATGTATTACAATCAACTAAACTCGCTTCACATGTATTGAAACCCATTTTGGGTAAGTGAATGTCATTTCGGGCCTATTTCGGCTTTTTAACCTCAATTAACTTAATTTCTCGCTTTTAGCCGCATGTAGTGTCATGTATAGTTCTTATTATTATATATATATATATGTATTACAATCAACTAAACTCGCTTCACATGTATTGAAACCCATTTTGGGTAAGTGAATGTCATTTCGGGCCTATTTCGGCTTTTTCAACCTCAATTAACTTAATTTCTCGCTTTTAGCCGCATGTAGTGTCATGTATAGTTCTTATTACTATATATATATGTATTACAATCAACTAAACTCGCTTCACATGTATTGAAACCCATTTTGGGTAAGTGAATGTCATTTCGGGCCTATTTCGGCTTTTCAACCTCAATTAACTTAATTTCTCGCTTTTAGCCGCATGTAGTGTCATGTATAGTTCTTATTACTATATATATATGTATTACAATCAACTAAACTCGCTTCACATGTATTGAAACCCATTTTGGGTAAGTGAATGTCATTTCGGGCCTATTTCGGCTTTTCAACCTCAATTAACTTAATTTCACGCTTTTAGCCGCATGTAGTGTCATGTATAGTTCTTATTACTATATATATATGTATTACAATCAACTAAACTCGCTTCACATGTATTGAAACCCATTTTGGGTATGTGAATGTCATTTCGGGCCTATTTCGGCTTTTCAACCTCAATTAACTTAATTTCTCGCTTTTAGCCGCATGTAGTGTCATGTATAGTTCTTATTTTATATATATATTATATATATTTTTTTATTTATATATATATGTATTACAATCAACTAAACTCGCTTCACATGTATTGAAACCCATTTTGGGTAAGTG